>CM061751.1:142486422-142656421 GCA_030979885.1 Lolium multiflorum | reverse complement strand
TCTAACTCTAGCTTGGTTAACAACTAAATGCCACCTTGTTTTCCCGAGATACCCAACTTCAGTGCGGCACTCAGCCAAAGACACCATGCGATGCTAATGAAGCAGAAGCCAATACTTCAAGATTGACTGCAAACCTGCAAGAAGATGAATCTATACTAACCTTGTCTAACCCAAGAGCATAGTTTCGCTAACCTTAAGGATACTTTCTTAGAACTACACCTTGGAGCACCATCCAACGAGGTGGGTGAGCGATATCATCGAAGCCAAGTTACCCTATGTGGTATATCGGGTCCTCATCAAAGTGAAGCCTCCGAAGATACTTCGAGACTCAAGATTAGATGTAGAATTACGCTCATTCCTTAACTAAGTGGTGAACACCGTGTGTGCATCTTGAAAATATGGACTGCACTTCCTCCTAAAAATTCTTCAAATCAAGACAAGAGATCGATGACTTCTTCAAAAGCGCTCGGCAGGACCCCATGGCTGAAGCTCTGAGTTTTCCTGAAACCCCCTACACAATCTTAAGGGTGGAAGACTTCGTCTTCCACTAAATTTTTAAGCCAACTTTGAAAACTTTCAACCTTTCTGAAGCACCGTTGGGATGCTCTAAGTCTCCTCTTGTGGAATATCTAGGCTTCCTCTTCTACACTGGCGCTCCTGTCGTTAACCCTCTGTATATCTGAGATAAGGGCATAGAACACTCACCTTACAAAGGAGGCACTAAGCAAATTATTACATGTGCTCAGTAGGAAGCTACAGATCTAACCCCGCTTGGAGAAGTCAATCACTTCACAAAGTTTTCTCTCGGTGAAAATCTACCGCGTCTCTCAGAAGCTGAAGTTGCGACTTCGCGACAACTGTACGTCTACCGGAAGTTAGAGTCTAACTTAAGTCAACCTATAAAAACTTCTCTAGTCCTACGCTTAGTAATCTCGGGACGAGATTATTTTAAGGGTGGAAGGCCTGTAACACCCCAACTTTTGCAACCTTGTTTATGTGTTCTATGTGCAAAAATTAGGGGGAACAAAAACTTTTTAAGTTTTTCTTGTGTTGGCATGCTTTTGATTGAACTGCTTATCTGACTTTGTTTGAGGAGTGATTGTTGTTGAAATAGTGCTTAGTGAAGTGTCTCAACCCACATCTTCAAGTCTCAAAAAAAAAAAAAACGCTTAAGTTATGGCTACTCTTGTATTACCTTAACATCCTCTCTTCTAAGGTATTTGAACTTATTGACAAAATACGAAACCTTTTTTTTTTTTTTTTTTGATTTGCCCTATGACTCTAAATTCTGACTCAAAAGATTTTTCCACAAACATTCTCTTTTAAATTTGGCTATGGTCACCTCTGATCATAGTATATTAAAAAAAAGGGGGGGGGGTCTAAAATTATTTTTGATACAAAATATTTGCCAAATGGTTTACCTTTACTTTCTGTGACTTCAAAACTTTACAAAATCTTTTATATGCAGATTTTGGTTTCCTGCAGCAAAATGGAATGATCCTCATTTTATTCTACTTTAACTATGGGTCATTCTACTCTACCTCCTAAAACCTTCTCTTTCTGAAACTTTTCAAAATATTCTTATCTAGTTTAAATCTAATAAAGGCCATATGCAACAAAGATCAATTTTAGGACTATTTGATCTGTGATCAAATATCCATGGCATTTTTATTGCCATTAGTACATCTCACTGATCCATCTCTTGAATTCTCTACTCCACTCAGCCATGAGTCCATGACCTTGGTAGGGTATCATTTAATTAATCAAATGATTAATTTCCAATTCCACTTATAACTCATTCTTTTAATCCACGCAGATCATTCTAAAGTCCTTTCTTGACCTAACCATCTCATATCTTGGTGTTTTTTATGTACATCATACTTCTTGTGGCAACCCTGGATCTCATCATCACCTCTTTGTTGTATGCCTAAAAACCCAACTCATTTACACCATGAAAACACGTGAAACTATGATCCTCTTCTCAAAAACCCCCAACCTCATTCGTTTATCATTCTTGGTAACCCATTTGGGATAGCCATTGTTTCATTTTGGTAGAACCCGATGGCCTCCTGCCCCCTCAAAAAATTTAGGCATTTCTGAAAACCTTTGTTTTAGCTAGTGTTGATGGTGATCAATATTGATCTCATTGCTAAGTGAGTTTTTGCTCAAAACTCTTTTGAACTTATTTTTTTTATGTAGACCTTGTTTCTTTTGCAAAGTGGGTATTCTCAGTACTCATTCAACTATGAGTCACTCTTTTCAGAAATTACAATCTTCTCTTGGTCAACAAACCACTATTTCTAAAATAGTTTTCAAGCTTTATTTTTTTCAAACAAATAGTAAGGGTTATGAAAATCTTCACCAAAACTTAAATGGAGTGCTTACCCTGGGTCAACCAAAGTGACAATGTGTAGCCCCTCTAAAACTAAAGCCCTAAAGCACTCACACTCTGAATGTTAACACTTTTACGTGAAAGTGTTTGATTTCAGTTCAGAGGAAACAATTCCCGGATCAGTATCCGGCCCTGACTTTCGACCTCTCCCTTTCCCTCATTTCTGAACCGAATTTTTACCTGTAAAATTCCTTGGATTCCTGGTTGTATCCTTTACAGCGGGGAGGAAAAATCAGCTCATTCAGAGCAATCCATCGAGCAGTAGAAAAAGGTGAAATTGGCAGAATCTAGTGCAACGGTCAGGCCGGCCATGTCGCGCTCTTCTTCTCCTTCCTTTCCCTGTCGCCCTGGCCGGGCCAATGGCCGTCTCTGCTTCGCTTACACCACCGTTTCAGACAGCAAGAAATCATGCACTCCAACACCTCTCCCGTCATCTTGGTCGACTTTGCCCAGCACTTGTGGTTCTGGCCCTTGCTCCATACGTGGACATGGGAGGAGGCCAACCATGTCACGCATGTATGCACTTGTAGCATCTCTCCCTCTCACTCCTTGCCAAAACAATGAGAGCCCTGCGACCTGCACCCCTCTGCCGCACGCCTGCACCTCCCCGACACTCTCGTTTCTCTCCCTCTCCGACATGAGACACCCACCCCCAATCGCCGCCATGCGCGTCACCACGGACACGGCCACGATGGCCACCCCACGCCCTCTTTTCTGTGAACCCAGACACCGCGCAGAGGACGAGAGGCATGCCTGTGCCTCGCCCATGCACGGAGAGACACCGCCCCGAACTGACCTGCACGCTCTCGTCCCTGCCATTTTGTTGTCGTTTCGACGAGCATCTGGCAGGCGACGCGACTACTCCCTGTCGTGTGCGTTTCCAAGCACTGATGGACGACCGCTCCGCTCCAAAACGCGCAGACGCGCAGCTGCACCGCCTCCATGACCCAATGGCTGTTCTGTGAGCCTTGCCACGGACGCCATGCTCCTCGCCCATCATGCACCCCCACTGCTCCGTTAAAAGCTTGGCCTCGAGCCCCTCCTGCTCCACACCACCTCATTTCCTTCTCCCTTGTCTATCTGCATCTTCCAGAAGCGAAGGAGGCGAAGCCCTGCCTCGTTTCCATCCTCGTCAAAGAACCAGACCGAGCCGGAGCTCGTCACTCCGTCGCCCGTCGCAGCCACGGCTGCCGTGGATCTCCCCTCTCTCTCTCTCCATTTCTTTTGTCCCTGCGTTGCCCCTAAGATCTAAGCACCGCCTTTTCTTGCTAGGAACCCGGCCGGTCATCGCCTCGATCCGTTGAGCTCTGTCGGCCGTCGCTGAGGTTGCTGTCCCGGACACGGAGTACGGTCTCGTCCACGCTCTCCGGGAGCGCACCGACGCGTCCTTGACGACATGCAGCACCGTCGCGCGTGGAAGCGCCGTCTCCCTGGACGCCTCCATCTTCTTTGAGCTGCCTGGGTAAGTTTACGCTCCGTCGCCGTCATTTCCTGTCCGAGACTCCGAGGAAGTGTCCCCGTCTCTTACCTCACCGTCTTCCAGGACTGCAGCTGCACGTCCAAGAGGAGCGACGCAGGTCTCCAGTCACCCGTCGCACCGTCCGCCACCTCCTCTCCGTCGTACGAGGCGGCCCCGTCGCCGACGCAGCCTTCGCCTCTCCTCCTTGCCGCCGTCCTTGATAAGGTCGTGGAGCATGTCCAAATCAACGAAGTCGAGTTGCCGCGCCGTGCTGCACTGCCTCCGCGTTGTCTCCCTCGTCCCCGAGCACCTCCCGGTGAGCCCTCGCTCCTATTCCGCCGCCAGGTCTCGGCCGCGCCATCGTTTCCTGTCGTCGCTGAAGAAATCGTTGCGGGCCGTCCGATCGGGAATCGAAGGCAGCATGCAGCCTAGCCCCTCACGCATGGCCACGGACTGGCCAAGCCCCACCGGGCAGCTTGTGGCCGCCATCTCCCACGCTGGCACGCGTGCGTTGGCGCCGATCCGGGCTGGCCCAGCACTGCGCTCGCCAAATCCGTTGATTTCAGCCGTTTCCTTTTATTTTGAGTTCCCTGTGAAATATTCATCCACCAGATCTAGTTTCGGTTAAAATTCACCAATTATTCCTTGATGCTTCGATTTGAGTGATTCGGATCACCATCCCTGACTAGATTCACACTCCAATCTGTTTTTATGCACCCACAGTAATTGGTATTCCAACAGTATGCAGATACGGTATCAATTCGATCTAAAATTCTTTAGAACTCTTTTTGACTCGAACCAACTTCTATAGTGGCCTACTCTGTATTTCCCACAGTTTGGCATAGGTAGCCAGGCATATTTCTGTTTAAAACTCGAGCTAACCTTAAATCAAAATCTGTCCAAATCTGTTTTTCGGGAATTATTAAAGGAGTTTAAAACTTTATTTTTGAGTGAAACCAATTTTCACCAAACCAGTGAACCAAGATCTTGAGCATATCCAGAGGCCATATTTATCTCAGTAACATAGAATATATGTGACATTTATTTTGAAGTGAACCTTCTTTGTAGTAAAACTTTTATTGAAAATAACCTATAATTCCAAAAATTTGTGAATCATAATTTATGTGAACCCTTGTTTGAATATCTATCCATCCACGTGACTTTATCATGATGTTGTGTACAGGTATCAATATGCCCTTTATTTGAATTGACTGATGTGTGTGCATTTAGAAGACGTTTCAAATTTAACTAGAATTGATTTTCCAACAAAACCAACTTTGTTGCACTCTATCAGACCATACCTGCCAGTGGGTACAAAGTTTGTGCATTGATATGGTACTGAAAGTGTTTTGGCCATTCTATTAGGTTTCTATACCTTTTTACCTTAAGTAAATGTTTTACTTTTGTAAGAAAATTTCAAATATAGTAGATATCCTTATGTGGGCCTAATATCACCTTATAGTACTTCTATGATCATAGTATCCTTGTTTGTGAACCTGTTTGAGTGTTGCTTGTCTTGTATGATGATTGTGTGTCCTTTTATTTTTGCGACGATAGATACGAACACCATCGAAGGAAAAGAGGAGGATCATCTCGAGGGTTTCGAAGAGAAAGTTCCAGGGACAAAGTGTTGAGCAAAGGCAAGCCACCTCTTGATGCATATCTCACCCTACATAATCTTGCTCTTGCATTATTAGTTGTTTTATAAAAATTGCATGGTTTATTTATTTATTTGGGTGGTTATTGCCACCCAAAGTTTTATTATTCCACCCTTACGGGTGCTGCCCTCGTTGATACCTACTGATCAACCACTTGTTAGTGATATGGTGCTTACCACCTTATCATCCTTGTCGCCACTTTTCAAGAAAAGCTGGACTATAGGTTGGGAACCCTTTAAAAAGAAGTTTTCAAGAAAGGGAGTTCTTCAAAAACCTTGGAATGGGGTAGCCCGCCCAAGTGTGAGTTTATGAAAAGGAAAAGGTTTTGGAAAAAAGTTGCTGGAGGCAAGTGGAGGAAAGAAAATGTTTTTCGAAAACTTTAGCGCCTAAGTACTCACCCGGACTAAAAGACAGTGCAACCACATTACCCCAAAGTGGGCACGGGGCGTAGCGTAGTAGTTTGTCTCGCCTTAGTTTGAGTCCTGCAAGTGTAGTGGCAGTCCGACCATGGACGCTTCGACCGGGGTTCTTCCCATGAGAAGGGACGCAACCCATTTGCCTTTTTAGGTACGCGGGGTACAACTTATGAGCTCCCATTGAAAGATGCCGAAGTGGTTGGATGGCATTCCGGAGGGTCGGGTGTCGGGGACTTTGCAACTCCTGGGTAAACGGCATCCCGGACTCTGGTGTTGGGAGGTACAACTCATTCGGCATGTCTTAGGCTAAGGCGAGCAAGCGAAAAACTACGATCGGTTATCCGAGCCTCGCGTTGTGACGCATGGCGAACCAGGGATGATCCCGGCGGATTTATCGGATCTTGTGGGGAAAGTGTACGACCTCTGCAGAGTGAAAACTATTCGAATAGCCGTGTCCGCGGTTATGGACGGTTGGAAGGCTGCTTAGCTGAAGAGTTTTGGTTTATAAAAGTGTTTCCTCAAAAATGTTTGGGAAAATGATGCAGTGGGACTGGTGAAAATGTACCGGGAGGTACGGTGGAAAGTTGGAAAAGTTGTTTTGGCCATATGAGATGGCCGGAAAGGAAAATGGGTCACCCTTACCTATTAGTCTTCAAAAGAAAACTTGTTTTCAAAAAGGTTTTCAACAAAGATATAGAGGTGTCATATTCTCGAGAGAAACTATCTCTCACTCCTTGTAACCTTAGAATAGTGCCTATTCCTTGCTACTGCCAAATTGCATATCCTTTACTTCTCTCTAAGGTGGTTTGCGAGTACAATTCATAATGTACTCATGGCTTTGTCCCTGGCTATTTACTTGGCCAGACTTGGTGGAGTTCGACAGATGAAGAAGGAGTTGACGACGTCTATGCGAGCTAGGAACGTCTTCCCAGTCAGTTGCCTGTAGGGTTATGGCATGACTTGGGCCATGCGAACGCTTTCGTCTGAAGTATTTCCGCTGTGTGATTGTTGATCTCCTGCCATTGCGGCTCTTATGTAAGTATTGGTCATGTGACCTGTTGTAATCTTTTATTCGGTATTGTAATGGATGATGTATTTGATACCAGTTCGGTTATGCTTTCACGACACACTGATCATGGGATCGTGAATGTGTATGCATAAATTGTTTCGGACAGCTTGACTGCTATCATAACCTTTGTAATACGTACTACCACCATCCCGAAGTTTTTATCAAAAATCATTAACATGCAAAATACAAATTTAATATCATTAAATAGATAACGAATATATTTTCGTACGGTATCTACAAAATATTATATTTCTTGATAGATTGTTCTGAAAGTTTGGTCAAACTTTACTTGGTTTGACTTTTATAAATAAGCCTTCAGGTTTGGGGTGGAGGTAGTAATGTACTATCCTCCGTCCTAAATTAGTTGTCTCAAGTTTGTTAAAATATGGATGCATCAAGACACTAAAACATGTCTAGATACATTCATATTTAAAAAAATTTGGGACAACTAATTTGGGACGTTCAAACCCCAAAAAAGTACCGCACAGAAGTGATATTTGGAAAAGAAATGCGTAACGAAAGCGGACATAAGCTCTGCCTCTCCATCAGCAGATGTAAGGTTACGATCAGCAGAGTTCCGAGATAAAAAAAATACAGGCAGTTTAATACTATCAACAAATTGCTCTGCTAGCTTGACTGCTATCATAACCTTTGTAAAATGCATACTTCAAACCCCCAAAACATATCACACAGAAGTGATTCTCGGAAAAGAAATGCATAACGAAAGCGGACATAACCTCGATCTTCCTCTCGATCAGCAGATGTAAGGTTAAGATCTCATATAGCTACGCGGCAAACAACTATCTACACTGATCTAATATCAGCAAGAATGCATTGCAAGAAAGCAACGAAAACTAGTGTAAGAAATCAAATGCATATAACAAAAGCGGACATGTAAAGTATTCATCAACCTTCGTCTGAGGCCCGGGCGGATTTACTCTTTGGTTGGGGGTGGTCGACTTTGGGGCCGCGTTTTTTGCCCATCTCGATCTCCGGTGAGGTGGACTACAGAGTCGGGGAAGCAGATCCGGAGGAGATATGGCGCGGTGAACGTCGGCGTCGAGGAAGCTAATCCGGCTTGCTAGGCAGCAAGGGAGCCGGTAAAACGTGGTCGGTCACTACGGTGGCCGGTGAGAAGGCAGTGATGGTGAGGAGGGGCGGTGGGGCACGGCCGTCGTCGTGGGAGTGTGCCTGGTAGAAGCATGAGAAAGATGTGGTGTTCGAATTGTGCTCTACAGGGAAATATCCTCTGTGGACCGATGTTTATAGGCCGACGGGCAAACCGCAGGTTTTGGGGTAGCTTGAAAATGGGACGCGCCAACAATTTCGGCGCGTGTTTTGCGGCAGAGATGAAAGTCACCCATAAGAAACTTTCCTCATGGATGCTTGTTGCTTGGTCGTGTGGACAACATATATAGTGGGAGATGCCCATAGCTAGCTAGGCCATTCATATCAAACTCGAGTGATTATCACTAAGTTTACAATGAATATATTTCATGACACTTGATATTGGCCGGATAGTAGAAAATATATTTCATGACTATCGATCCCATATTAGTTAATTTATATTATTTCAATTGCTAAAATATTTTCATATTCTTTTAGAGTTCTAAAAAACACACTACACAAGGGATATCACTACCTTCTAGGTCCCGGTCATCAGATTTAGAGTAAAGTAGCTTAGCGACAGATTTAGACCTTTGTGCAACAAATACATGAGTTGGTGATATGTGCAAAAGAACAGGTTAAGTGAGTGTTTTGTGCAACAATGACAACAATAAGTGGAGTTTCGATCGTGCAAAGGATAAAAGGTGGAAGAGGGATCACACGGAAGGAGAAATTAAGAGAAAGGGAGAGCAGTGCCTCACGGGGCCGCTGTTATTTATGGTGAAAAGAAATGCTTCACTTTTTTCGGTGAGTGATGTTGACTGGCACACAGGGTTTCAGTTATGTAGACCTGCAGTGCAGGCTACGCGCCCGTCTAATATTCATTTTTTTCAGCGACAAAAGGGAGAGAGAGAGAGAGAGAGAGAGAGAGAGAGAGAGAGAGTCTTGACGACGAGTCTTTACTTGACAAAGAAGATTGCTGGGAGTTTGCCTACCTACCGCACGTGACTTGTGCTCACTGATGTGTGGGACCTACACGCATGGGACCACACGTAAGTGACCGACCTACTTTATTCTAGGGGTGCCCCTCAAGCTAATACATAATCTGCAACATGAAACTATATTCGCTTATAAAATCTGAACTTTGAAATCCAATTTAATTTAAGTCTATTATTGGTCATATCAACTATCAAGTCTAAAATTACATTCTGAAACTTGTTCAACGCTTTCTCATGAATTATTATGGTAGTTTTTTAAAATCAAATGCTAATTGATTGAGATAATAAAAAACATATTTTTTTTGAGAAACACAGTACAAACGCAGATGCTCACATACACGCGTATACACTCATCCCTATGAACACACACACGCACACCCTACCCCTATGAGCACCTCCGGAAGACTGAGCCGGCGGATTGAATCTTGAAATTGACGAAGTCACCACAGGCGCCTCGCTGTCGACGGGAACGTCGCCTCCTATTTGTAAATAAAAATAAGAAGTCAATGTTGTGGTAAGTTAGGAGGTTCAAAGGGTAAACCAAATATAACGTTTTGTTCAATCTCATAGTTCATATTACCAAGTTTGATTATCCCTGGACAACATTGTTTGTTATAGTGTTCCCTAATTGGGCATGGTGGTGCATCTTGCCATTTCTAACAATGTTGATGACTAGACTTTTCAAGTTTTCGGTATAAAAAATCGTTTTTCATTTTCTAGATGATAAAATATGTTTTTTTGTGCATGGGGTAGAAAAGATATGGGTCAAAATGGCGCATCTACATTTTTTAAATAAATTACGCCATATTTTAATGACAAATCCCAAATTTACGGTTTTTAGTGCTTTCTAGCTAGTTTCGCACATTTAAATGACTTTATGCTGATTTATTCAAAGTAATTCAAATTTGAATTGTAGATATGTTATAACTTGGTCCTACAAGTCCCCATAAATAATTTTTATATACATATTACTTACTATATATAGAAACCAGCGATAGTACTGAAATATTCAACCCCTTTGCAGGATAATCATGTAAAACATTTTGACCTGGTTTTGAAATAAATAAATGAAACTGAAGAAAACCTGAAAAATGAAACCCTTCTACATGGAGTGTGCTTGTATGTGTTAGTTGACAGGGAAAATAAGAAACATGTGATAGGGTAGTGAAAAACAAAATGTCTTCACAAAGCGGACTATCGTGTATGAAGATTCATGGTTTGCAAGCCAAATGATATAGTTATGGCCATATTTGTGGCACAGTTTGTTACAATGTGCCCAAATTGGGCATGGTGGTGCATCTTGCCATTCCCAACAATGTTAATGACTAGACTTTTCAACTTTTCGGTATAAATTTTTTTTTTCATTTTCTAGATGACAAAATATGTTTATTTTGTGAATGGTGTACATATAAGATACGGGTCAAACTGGCAACTCTACATTTTTTAGATAAATTACGCCATATTTTAGTGCCAATTCCCAACTTTTACGGTTTTAGTACTTTCAAGATAGTTTCGCACATTTAAACGACTTTATGCTGATTTACTGAAAGTAATTCCAATGTGAAATGTGGGGGTGTTATAACTTCGTCAAAGAAATCCCCCAAAAACATAGTTTAGGGTTGGGGGTAGATACGGAGTACATGATTTGTATGTTTTGAATATGTCTATACCTTGTTTATCAACCTGATTGTTAATTACTATATATATGACGTAAGAAGGCTATGTGCTTTGGGTTTTCATTTTTTTTGATTTTTTACGAATTTTTATGCTCATTTGAATCTTGGTCAAATCCTAGGTTTGACTAGGATTTAAACAAACTTAAAACATGAAAATGAAAAGGTAAGCCTGGATCCTTCCTAGTCACTCTAAAATTAAGCTTTTGGGAAGTTTTAGAAATTTCCATGTTTGAAACCCGAAACCACTTCTCTTCATGCTTGACTTCATAAGACAAAGTTAAGGGTTAGGGGTAGATACATGCCTTTTCTGTTTTGAATATGTCTAGACCTTGTTCATCAACTTGAATGCTTACTATATATATATATATATGACATAAGAAGGCTATATATATATGTGCTTTGGTTTTTGGTTTTTGTTTTTTCTGAATGTTTATATATGCCCATTTGAATCTTGGTCAAATCCTAGGTTTGACCAAGATTTAAACAAGTTTAAAACATGAAAGTGAAAAGGTAAGCATGGATCCTTCCTAGCTAGTCATTCTAAAATGAAGCTTTTGGGGGGTTCTTGAAATCTCAATGTTTGAAACCCAAAAACCACATCTCTTCATGGTTGACTTCATAAGACATGCAGAGTTTAGGGTTAGGGGTAGATACATGATTTGTCGGGTTTGAATATGTCTAGACATGCTTGTTTATCAACTTGAATGCTTACTATATGACATAAGAAGGCTATATATGTGCTTTGGTTTTTCATTTTTCTAGTTTTTTGAATGTTATATGCCCATTTGAAGATTTTGGGTGGTTCTTGAAATTTTCATGTTTGAAACCAATACGACTTCTCTTCATGCTAGACTTCATAAGATCGACCGAGTTTATGGTTAGGGGCTAGATACATGATTTGTCTGGTTTGAACATGTCTAAACCTTGTTTACCAACTTGCAAGGCTTACTATATGACATAAGAAGACTATGTGCTTTTGTTTTTCATTCTTCTATTTTTTTATTTTATGCCCATTTGAATATTGGTCAAATCCTATGTTTGACCTGGATTTAAACAAGTATAAAATATGAAAACGAAAAGGTAAGCCTGGATCCTTCTTAGTCACTCTAAAATGAAGCGACTTTTGGGATGTTCTTGAAATTTTCATGTTTGAAACCCAAAACCACTTCTCTTCATGATTGCTTCATATATAAGACAGAGTTTAGGGTTAGGGGCAGATATATACATGATTTTCTAGTTTGAATATGTCTAGACCTTATTTATCAACTTGAATGCTTACTATATGACATAAGAATGCTATGTACGTGCTTTGGTTTATCATTCTTTTGGTTTTTTCCTGAATTTTTATGCCCATTTGAATCTTGGTCAAATCCTAGGTTTCACAAAGATTTAAACAAGTTTAAAATCTGAAAATTAAAAGGTAAGCATGGATCCTTCTTAGTCACTCTAAAATGAAGCTTTTGGGAGGTTTTTGAAATTTCCATGTTTGAAACCCAAAACCACTTCTCTTCATGCTTAATTGACTTCATAAGACAGAGTTTAGAGTGTTAGGGGTAGATACATGATTTGTCTAGTTTGAATACGTCTAGACCTTGTTTATCAACTTGAATTCTTACTATATGACATAAGAAGGCTATGTGCTTTGGTTTTTCATTTTTCTGATTTTTTTTGAATTTTATGCATGCCCATTTGAATCTTGGTCAAATACTAGCTAGGTTTGACCAAGATTTAAACAAGTTTAAAACATGAAAATGAAAAGGTAAGCCTCGATCCTTCTTAGTCACTCTAAAATGAAGCTTTTGGGGGGTTTTTGAAATTTGCATGTTTGAAACCCAAAACCACTTCTCTTCATGCCTTACTTCATAAGACGGAGTTTAGGGTCGTTAGGGAGTAGATACATGATTTGCCTGGTTTGAATATGTCTAGACCTTGTTTATCATCTTGAATGCTTACTATATGACAGAAGAAGACTATGTGCATTGGTATTTCATTTTTTTTTTGAATTTTCATGCCCATTTCAATCTTGGTGAAATCCTAGGTTTGAGCAAGATTTAAACAAATTTAACACGTGAAAACGAATAAGCATGGATCCTTCTTAGTCACTCCAAAATGTACCAATTGATAGATGTGTTAACTTTGCTTCATGGAAAAAATAATGTCATGTAAATGAGTTAACTTGGATTTCCTGCCGTTGAATCCATAGGAAACTTTGTTCTAATGCACTATAATAATCAACCGTGTTTTTACACCAACATTGCCAACAGGTCTGTCACTTACGTGTGGCGCCCATGCGTGAGGTCCCACACTTCAGTGAGCACAAGTCAAGTGCAGTAGGTACGCAAACTCCAAGCCATCTTCTTTGTCAAGAGAAGACGCATCAGGATGCGTTTTGGAAATCTGTGGGTCCTTCTGGATCCTTCGGTTGTCCCTCTCACAAAAAAAAAAAACAAATCTCTCTCATTCTCGGCCTCGCTCGACTCGCTCGCTCGCTCGCTCGCTCGCACCTCCTGCTCACTGACAAACCCTGCACAAAAGTCAACATCATCACCCGAAAAAGGGGAGACACCATAATGCTCTCCCTTCTTCTCTCCTTCCGAGTGATCCCTCTTCCTCCGAGTTTCACTCGACGGGCAAACACACATGTGCTGCATAGTAATAATAATAAAAAGGTAGAAAAATCAACCTACGAATCTATAATTAAATACGTTAAACTAGGGTTTTGCCCAGTACTACAGATCAAGTTCATAAAAAATCCAACTACGGGGTTCGAACAACCCCATTTCTAATCCAAGATTTTTTCGACCTCATCCAAATGGCCTCAAACTATAGGGTTAATTAGCATCTAGTGCAGAATGTGTGAACATGTATGCACTATGTGTGCTATAACTTGTATGTCTTTCAAATTTGAACCAAATTTGAAATATATGAAATGGGGCTTTTGGCTTAAACGTTTGAAACCCAAAACGACTTCTCTTCATGCTAGGCATCATAAGACCGAGTTTAGGGTTAGGGGGTAGATACATGATTTGTCTGTTTTGAATATGTCTATACCTTGTTTATCTACTTGAATATGCTTACTATAGATATATATGACGTAAGAAGACTATGTGCTTTGGTTTTTATTTTATTTTTCCAGAATTTTTATGCCCATTTGAATCTTGGTCAAATCCTAGGCTTGACCAATATTTAAACAAGCTTAAAACATGAAAATGAAAAGGTAAGCTTGGATCCTTCTTTGTCACTCTAAGATGAAGTTTTTGGGAGGTTTTCAAAATTTCCATGTCTGAAACCCAAAAACACTTCTCTTCATGCTTGACTTCATAAGACAAAGCTAGTTTAGGGCTTTAGGGGGTAGATACATGATTTGTCTAGTTTGAATATGTCTAGACCTTGTTTATCAACTTCAATTCTTACTATATGACATAAGAAGACTATATGTGCTAGCTTTGGTTTTTGATTTTTTGATTTTTTTGAATGTTTATGCCCATTTGAATCTTGGTCAAATCCTAGGTTTGACCAAGATTTAAACAAGTCTATAACATGAAAATGAAAAGGTAAGCCTGGATCCTTCCTAGCTAGTCATTCTAAAATGAAGCTTTTGGGGGGTTCTTGAAATCTCAATGTTTGAAACCCAAAAACCACTTCTCTTCATGGTTGACTTCATAAGACATGCAGAGTTTAGGGTTAGGGGGTAGATACATGATTTGTCGGGTTTGAATATGTATAGACATGCTTGTTTATCAACTTGAATGCTTACTATATGACATAAGAAGGCTATATATGTGCTTTGGTTTTTCATTTTTCTAGTTTTTTGAATGTTATATGCCCATTTGAAGATTTTGGGTGGTTCTTGAAATTTTAATGTTTGAAACCAATACGACTTCTCTTCATGCTAGACTTCATAAGATCGACCGAGTTTATGGTTAGGGGCTAGATACATGATTTGTCTGGTTTGAACATGTCTAAACCTTGTTTACCAACTTGCAAGGCTTACTATATGACATAAGAAGACTATGTGCTTTTGTTTTTCATTCTTCTATTTTTTTATTTTATGCCCATTTGAATCTTGGTCAAATCCTATGTTTGACCTGGATTTAAACAAGTATAAAATATGAAAACGAAAAGGTAAGCCTGGATCCTTCTTAGTCACTCTAAAATGAAGCGACTTTTGGGATGTTCTTGAAATTTTCATGTTTGAAACCCAAAACCACTTCTCTTCATGATTGCTTCATATATAAGACAGAGTTTAGGGTTAGGGGCAGATATATACATGATTTTCTAGTTTGAATATGTCTAGACCTTATTTATCAACTTGAATGCTTACTATATGACATAAGAATGCTATGTGCTTTGGTTTATCATTCTTTTGGTTTTTTCCTGAATTTTTATGCCCATTTGAATCTTGGTCAAATCCTAGGTTTCACAAAGATTTAAACAAGTTTAAAATCTGAAAATTAAAAGGTAAGCATGGATCCTTCTTAGTCACTCTAAAATGAAGCTTTTGGGAGGTTTTTGAAATTTCCATGTTTGAAACCCAAAACCACTTCTCTTCATGCTTGACTTCATAAGACAGAGTTTAGAGTGTTAGGGGTAGATACATGATTTGTCTAGTTTGAATATGTCTAGACCTTGTTTATCAACTTGAATTCTTACTATATGACATAAGAAGGCTATGTGCTTTGGTTTTTCATTTTTCTGGTTTTTTTGAATATTATGCCCATTTGAAGATTTTGGGAGGTTCTTGAAATTTTCATGTTTGAAACCAATACGACTTCTCTTCAGGCTAGACTTCATAAGATCGATCGAGTTTATGGTTAGGGGGTAGATACATGATTTGTCTGGTTTGAACATGTCTAAACCTTGTTTATCAACTTGAAAGCTTACTATATATATGACATACGAAGACTATGTGCTTTTGTTTTTCATTCTTCTATTTTATTTTATTTTATGCCCATTTGAATCTTGGTCAAATCCTATGTTTGACCTGGATTTAAACAAGTATATAATATGAAAACGAAAAGGTAAGCATGGATCCTTCTTAGTCACTCTAAAATGAAGCGGCTTTTGGGATGTTCTTGAAATTTTCATGTTTGAAACCCAAACCACTTCTCTTCATGATTGACTTCATATATAAGACAGAGTTTAAGGTTAGGGACAGATATATACATGATTTTCTAGTTTGAATATGTCTAGACCTTGTTAATCAACTTGAATGCTTACTGTATGACATAAGAATGCTATGTGCTTTGGTTTATCAATCTTTTGGTTTTTTCCTGAATTTTTATGCCCATTTGAATCTTGGTCAAATCCTAGGTTTCACAAAGATTTAAACAAGTTTAAAATCTGAAAATTGAAAGGTAAGCATGGATCCTTCTTAGTCACTCTAAAATGAAGCTTTTGGGAGGTTTTTGAAATTTCCATGTTTGAAACCCAAAACCACTTCTCTTCATGCTTAATTGACTTCATAAGACAGAGTTTAGGGTTAGGGGTAGATACATGATTTGTCTAGTTTGAATACGTCTAGACCTTGTTTATCAACTTGAATTCTTACTATATGACATAAGAAGGCTATGTGCTTTGGTTTTTCATTTTTCTGATTTTTTTGAATTTTATGCATGCCCATTTGAATCTTGGTCAAATACTAGCTAGGTTTGACCAAGATTTAAACAAGTTTAAAACATGAAAATGAAAAGGTAAGCCTCGATCCTTCTTAGTCACTCTAAAATGAAGCTTTTGGGGGGTTTTTGAAATTTGCATGTTTGAAACCCAAAACCACTTCTCTTCATGCCTTACTTCATAAGACGGAGTTTAGGGTCGTTAGGGAGTAGATACATGATTTGCCTGGTTTGAATATGTCTAGACCTTGTTTATCATCTTGAATGCTTACTATATGACAGAAGAAGACTACGTGCATTGGTATTTCATTTTTTTTTGAATTTTCATGCCCATTTCAATCTTGGTGAAATCCTAGGTTTGAGCAAGATTTAAACAAATTTAACACGTGAAAACGAATAAGCATGGATCCTTCTTAGTCACTCCAAAATGTACCAATTGATAGATGTGTTAACTTTGCTTCATGGAAAAAATAATGTCATGTAAATGAGTTAACTTGGATTTCCTGCCGTTGAATCCATAGGAAACTTTGTTCTAATGCACTATAATAATCAACCGTGTTTTTACACCAACATTGCCAACAGGTCTGTCACTTACGTGTGGCGCCCATGCGTGAGGTCCCACACTTCAGTGAGCACAAGTCAAGTGCAGTAGGTACGCAAACTCCAAGCCATCTTCTTTGTCAAGAGAAGACGCATCAGGATGCGTTTTGGAAATCTGTGGGTCCTTCTGGATCCTTCGGTTGTCCCTCTCACAAAAAAAAACAAATCTCTCTCATTCTCGGCCTCGCTCGACTCGCTCGCTCGCTCGCTCGCACCTCCTGCTCACTGACAAACCCTGCACAAAAGTCAACATCATCACCCGAAAAAGGGGAGACACCATAATGCTCTCCCTTCTTCTCTCCTTCCGAGTGATCCCTCTTCCTCCGAGTTTCACTCGACGGGCAAACACACATGTGCTGCATAGTAATAATAATAAAAAGGTAGAAAAATCAACCTACGAATCTATAATTAAATACGTTAAACTAGGGTTTTGCCCAGTACTACAGATCAAGTTCATAAAAAATCCAACTACGGGGTTCGAACAACCCCATTTCTAATCCAAGATTTTTTTCGACCTCATCCAAATGGCCTCAAACTATAGGGTTAATTAGCATCTAGTGCAGAATGTGTGAACATGTATGCACTATGTGTGCTATAACTTGTATGTCTTTCAAATTTGAACCAAATTTGAAATATATGAAATGGGGCTTTTGGCTTAAACGTTTGAAACCCAAAACGACTTCTCTTCATGCTAGGCATCATAAGACCGAGTTTAGGGTTAGGGGGTAGATACAGGATTTGTCTGTTTTGAATATGTCTATACCTTGTTTATCTACTTGAATATGCTTACTATAGATATATATGACGTAAGAAGACTATGTGCTTTGGTTTTTTTTTATTTTTCCAGAATTTTTATGCCCATTTGAATCTTGGTCAAATCCTAGGCTTGACCAATATTTAAACAAGCTTAAAACATGAAAATGAAAAGGTAAGCTTGGATCCTTCTTTGTCACTCTAAGATGAAGTTTTTGGGAGGTTTTCAAAATTTCCATGTCTGAAACCCAAAAACACTTCTCTTCATGCTTGACTTCATAAGACAAAGCTAGTTTAGGGCTTTAGGGGGTAGATACATGATTTGTCTAGTTTGAATATGTCTAGACCTTGTTTATCAACTTCAATTCTTACTATATATATGACATAAGAAGACTATATGTGCTAGCTTTGGTTTTTGATTTTTTGATTTTTTTGAATGTTTATGCCCATTTGAATCTTGGTCAAATCCTAGGTTTGACCAAGATTTAAACAAGTCTATAACATGAAAATGAAAAGGTAAGCCTGGATCCTTCCTAGCTAGTCATTCTAAAATGAAGCTTTTGGGGGGGTTCTTGAAATCTCAATGTTTGAAACCCAAAAACCACTTCTCTTCATGGTTGACTTCATAAGACATGCAGAGTTTAGGGTTAGGGGGTAGCTAGATACATGATTTGTCGGGTTTGAATATGTCTAGACATGCTTGTTTATCAACTTGAATGCTTACTATATGACATAAGAAGGATATATATGTGCTTTGGTTTTTCATTTTTCTAGTTTTTTGAATGTTATATGCCCATTTGAAGATTTTGGGTGGTTCTTGAAATTTTCATGTTTGAAACCAATACGACTTCTCTTCATGCTAGACTTCATAAGATCGACCGAGTTTATGGTTAGGGGCTAGATACATGATTTGTCTGGTTTGAACATGTCTAAACCTTGTTTACCAACTTGCAAGGCTTACTATATGACATAAGAAGACTATGTGCTTTTGTTTTTCATTCTTCTATTTTTTTATTTTATGCCCATTTGAATCTTGGTCAAATCCTATGTTTGACCTGGATTTAAACAAGTATAAAATATGAAAACGAAAAGGTAAGCCTGGATCCTTCTTAGTCACTCTAAAATGAAGCGACTTTTGGGATGTTCTTGAAATTTTCATGTTTGAAACCCAAAACCACTTCTCTTCATGATTGCTTCATATATAAGACAGAGTTTAGGGTTAGGGGCAGATATATATATACATGATTTTCTAGTTTGAATATGTCTAGACCTTATTTATCAACTTGAATGCTTACTATATGACATAAGAATGCTATGTGCTTTGGTTTATCATTCTTTTGGTTTTTTCCTGAATTTTTATGCCCATTTGAATCTTGGTCAAATCCTAGGTTTCACAAAGATTTAAACAAGTTTAAAATCTGAAAATTAAAAGGTAAGCATGGATCCTTCTTAGTCACTCTAAAATGAAGCTTTTGGGAGGTTTTTGATATTTCCATGTTTGAAACCCAAAAACCACTTCTCTTCATGCTTGACTTCATAAGACAGAGTTTAGAGTGTTAGGGGTAGATACATGATTTGTCTAGTTTGAATATGTCTAGACCTTGTTTATCAACTTGAATTCTTACTATATGACATAAGAAGGCTATGTGCTTTGGTTTTTCATTTTTCTGGTTTTTTTGAATATTATGCCCATTTGAAGATTTTGGGAGGTTCTTGAAATTTTCATGTTTGAAACCAATACGACTTCTCTTCAGGCTAGACTTCATAAGATCGATCGAGTTTATGGTTAGGGGGTAGATACATGATTTGTCTGGTTTGAACATGTCTAAACCTTGTTTATCAACTTGAAAGCTTACTATATATATGACATACGAAGACTATGTGCTTTTGTTTTTCATTCTTCTATTTTATTTTATTTTATGCCCATTTGAATCTTGGTCAAATCCTATGTTTGACCTGGATTTAAACAAGTATATAATATGAAAACGAAAAGGTAAGCATGGATCCTTCTTAGTCACTCTAAAATGAAGCGGCTTTTGGGATGTTCTTGAAATTTTTCATGTTTGAAACCCAAACCACTTCTCTTCATGATTGACTTCATATATAAGACAGAGTTTAAGGTTAGGGACAGATATATACATGATTTTCTAGTTTGAATATGTCTAGACCTTGTTAATCAACTTGAATGCTTACTGTATGACATAAGAATGCTATGTGCTTTGGTTTATCAATCTTTTGGTTTTTTCCTGAATTTTTATGCCCATTTGAATCTTGGTCAAATCCTAGGTTTCACAAAGATTTAAACAAGTTTAAAATCTGAAAATTAAAAGGTAAGCATGGATCCTTCTTAGTCACTCTAAAATGAAGCTTTTGGGAGGTTTTTGAAATTTCCATGTTTGAAACCCAAAACCACTTCTCTTCATGCTTAATTGACTTCATAAGACAGAGTTTAGAGTGTTAGGGGTAGATACATGATTTGTCTAGTTTGAATACGTCTAGACCTTGTTTATCAACTTGAATTCTTACTATATGACATAAGAAGGCTATGTGCTTTGGTTTTTCATTTTTCTGTTTTTTTTGAATTTTATGCATGCCCATTTGAATCTTGGTCAAATACTAGCTAGGTTTGACCAAGATTTAAACAAGTTTAAAACATGAAAATGAAAAGGTAAGCCTCGATCCTTCTTAGTCACTCTAAAATGAAGCTTTTGGGGGGTTTTTGAAATTTGCATGTTTGAAACCCAAAACCACTTCTCTTCATGCCTTACTTCATAAGACGGAGTTTAGGGTCGTTAGGGAGTAGATACATGATTTGCCTGGTTTGAATATGTCTAGACCTTGTTTATCATCTTGAATGCTTACTATATGACAGAAGAAGACTATGTGCATTGGTATTTCATTTTTTTTTGAATTTTCATGCCCATTTCAATCTTGGTGAAATCCTAGGTTTGAGCAAGATTTAAACAAATTTAACACGTGAAAACGAATAAGCATGGATCCTTCTTAGTCACTCCAAAATGTACCAATTGATAGATGTGTTAACTTTGCTTCATGGAAAAAATAATGTCATGTAAATGAGTTAACTTGGATTTCCTGCCGTTGAATCCATAGGAAACTTTGTTCTAATGCACTATAATAATCAACCGTGTTTTTACACCAACATTGCCAACAGGTCTGTCACTTACGTGTGGCGCCCATGCGTGAGGTCCCACACTTCAGTGAGCACAAGTCAAGTGCAGTAGGTACGCAAACTCCAAGCCATCTTCTTTGTCAAGAGAAGACGCATCAGGATGCGTTTTGGAAATCTGTGGGTCCTTCTGGATCCTTCGGTTGTCCCTCTCACAAAAAAAAAAAAACAAATCTCTCTCATTCTCGGCCTCGCTCGCTCGCTCGCTCGCTCGCTCGCACCTCCTGCTCACTGACAAACCCTGCACAAAAGTCAACATCATCACCCGAAAAAGGGGAGACACCATAATGCTCTCCCTTCTTCTCTCCTTCCGAGTGATCCCTCTTCCTCCGAGTTTCACTCGACGGGCAAACACACATGTGCTGCATAGTAATAATAATAAAAAGGTAGAAAAATCAACCTACGAATCTATAATTAAATACGTTAAACTAGGGTTTTGCCCAGTACTACAGATCAAGTTCATAAAAAATCCAACTACGGGGTTCGAACAACCCCATTTCTAATCCAAGATTTTTTTCGACCTCATCCAAATGGCCTCAAACTATAGGGTTAATTAGCATCTAGTGCAGAATGTGTGAACATGTATGCACTATGTGTGCTATAACTTGTATGTCTTTCAAATTTGAACCAAATTTGAAATATATGAAATGGGGCTTTTGGCTTAAACGTTTGAAACCCAAAACGACTTCTCTTCATGCTAGGCATCATAAGACCGAGTTTAGGGTTAGGGGCTAGATACATGATTTGTCTGTTTTGAACATGTCTAAACCTTGTTTACCAACTTGCAAGGCTTACTATATGACATAAGAAGACTATGTGCTTTTGTTTTTCATTCTTCTATTTTTTTTATTTTATGCCCATTTGAATCTTGGTCAAATCCTATGTTTGACCTGGATTTAAACAAGTATAAAATGTGAAAACGAAAAGGTAAGCCTGGATCCTTCTTAGTCACTCTAAAATGAAGCGACTTTTGGGATGTTCTTGAAATTTTCATGTTTGAAACCCAAAACCACTTCTCTTCATGATTGCTTCATATATAAGACAGAGTTTAGGGTTAGGGGCAGATATATACATGATTTTCTAGTTTGAATATGTCTAGACCTTATTTATCAACTTGAATGCTTACTATATGACATAAGAATGCTATGTGCTTTGGTTTATCATTCTTTTGGTTTTTTCCTAAATTTTTATGCCCATTTGAATCTTGGTCAAATCCTAGGTTTCACAAAGATTTAAACAAGTTTAAAATCTGAAAATTAAAAGGTAAGCATGGATCCTTCTTAGTCACTCTAAAATGAAGCTTTTGGGAGGTTTTTGAAATTTCCATGTTTGAAACCCAAAACCACTTCTCTTCATGCTTGACTTCATAAGACAGAGTTTAGAGTGTTAGGGGTAGATACATGATTTGTCTAGTTTGAATATGTCTAGACCTTGTTTATCAACTTGAATTCTTACTATATGACATAAGAAGGCTATGTGCTTTGGTTTTTCATTTTTCTGGTTTTTTTGAATATTATGCCCATTTGAAGATTTTGGGAGGTTCTTGAAATTTTCATGTTTGAAACCAATACGACTTCTCTTCAGGCTAGACTTCATAAGATCGATCGAGTTTATGGTTAGGGGGTAGATACATGATTTGTCTGGTTTGAACATGTCTAAACCTTGTTTATCAACTTGAAAGCTTACTATATATATGACATACGAAGACTATGTGCTTTTGTTTTTCATTCTTCTATTTTATTTTATTTTATGCCCATTTGAATCTTGGTCAAATCCTATGTTTGACCTGGATTTAAACAAGTATATAATATGAAAACGAAAAGGTAAGCATGGATCCTTCTTAGTCACTCTAAAATGAAGCGGCTTTTGGGATGTTCTTGAAATTTTCATGTTTGAAACCCAAACCACTTCTCTTCATGATTGATTTCATATATAAGACAGAGTTTAAGGTTAGGGACAGATATATACATGATTTTCTAGTTTGAATATGTCTAGACCTTGTTAATCAACTTGAATGCTTACTGTATAACATAAGAATGCTATGTGCTTTGGTTTATCAATCTTTTGGTTTTTTCCTGAATTTTTATGCCCATTTGAATCTTGGTCAAATCCTAGGTTTCACAAAGATTTAAACAAGTTTAAAATCTGAAAATTAAAAGGTAAGCATGGATCCTTCTTAGTCACTCTAAAATGAAGCTTTTGGGAGGTTTTTGAAATTTCCATGTTTGAAACCCAAAACCACTTCTCTTCATGCTTAATTGACTTCATAAGACAGAGTTTAGAGTGTTAGGGGTAGATACATGATTTGTCTAGTTTGAATACGTCTAGACCTTGTTTATCAACTTGAATTCTTACTATATGACATAAGAAGGCTATGTGCTTTGGTTTTTCATTTTTCTGATTTTTTTTGAATTTTATGCATGCCCATTTGAATCTTGGTCAAATACTAGCTAGGTTTGACCAAGATTTAAACAAGTTTAAAACATGAAAATGAAAAGGTAAGCCTCGATCCTTCTTAGTCACTCTAAAATGAAGCTTTTGGGGGGTTTTTGAAATTTGCATGTTTGAAACCCAAAACCACTTCTCTTCATGCCTTACTTCATAAGACGGAGTTTAGGGTCGTTAGGGAGTAGATACATGATTTGCCTGGTTTGAATATGTCTAGACCTTGTTTATCATCTTGAATGCTTACTATATGACAGAAGAAGACTATGTGCATTGGTATTTCATTTTTTTTTGAATTTTCATGCCCATTTCAATCTTGGTGAAATCCTAGGTTTGAGCAAGATTTAAACAAATTTAACACGTGAAAACGAATAAGCATGGATCCTTCTTAGTCACTCCAAAATGTACCAATTGATAGATGTGTTAACTTTGCTTCATGGAAAAAATAATGTCATGTAAATGAGTTAACTTGGATTTCCTGCCGTTGAATCCATAGGAAACTTTGTTCTAATGCACTATAATAATCAACCGTGTTTTTACACCAACATTGCCAACAGGTCTGTCACTTACGTGTGGC
Organism: Lolium multiflorum; assembly: GCA_030979885.1. Taxonomy (NCBI): domain Eukaryota; kingdom Viridiplantae; phylum Streptophyta; class Magnoliopsida; order Poales; family Poaceae; genus Lolium; species Lolium multiflorum. The sequence goes on along the minus strand of CM061751.1, from coordinate 142,632,469 downwards.
GCCCATGCGTGAGGTCCCACACTTCAGTGAGCACAAGTCAAGTGCAGTAGGTACGCAAACTCCAAGCCATCTTCTTTGTCAAGAGAAGACGCATCAGGATGCGTTTTGGAAATCTGTGGGTCCTTCTGGATCCTTCGGTTGTCCCTCTCACAAAAAAAAACAAATCTCTCTCATTCTCGGCCTCGCTCGACTCGCTCGCTCGCTCGCTCGCTCGCACCTCCTGCTCACTGACAAACCCTGCACAAAAGTCAACATCATCACCCGAAAAAGGGGAGACACCATAATGCTCTCCCTTCTTCTCTCCTTCCGAGTGATCCCTCTTCCTCCGAGTTTCACTCGACGGGCAAACACACATGTGCTGCATAGTAATAATAATAAAAAGGTAGAAAAATCAACCTACGAATCTATAATTAAATACGTTAAACTAGGGTTTTGCCCAGTACTACAGATCAAGTTCATAAAAAATCCAACTACGGGGTTCGAACAACCCCATTTCTAATCCAAGATTTTTTCGACCTCATCCAAATGGCCTCAAACTATAGGGTTAATTAGCATCTAGTGCAGAATGTGTGAACATGTATGCACTATGTGTGCTATAACTTGTATGTCTTTCAAATTTGAACCAAATTTGAAATATATGAAATGGGGCTTTTGGCTTAAACGTTTGAAACCCAAAACGACTTCTCTTCATGCTAGGCATCATAAGACCGAGTTTAGGGTTAGGGGGTAGATACATGATTTGTCTGTTTTGAATATGTCTATACCTTGTTTATCTACTTGAATATGCTTACTATAGATATATATGACGTAAGAAGACTATGTGCTTTGGTTTTTTTTTATTTTTCCAGAATTTTTATGCCCATTTGAATCTTGGTCAAATCCTAGGCTTGACCAATATTTAAACAAGCTTAAAACATGAAAATGAAAAGGTAAGCTTGGATCCTTCTTTGTCACTCTAAGATGAAGTTTTTGGGAGGTTTTCAAAATTTCCATGTCTGAAACCCAAAAACACTTCTCTTCATGCTTGACTTCATAAGACAAAGCTAGTTTAGGGCTTTAGGGGGTAGATACATGATTTGTCTAGTTTGAATATGTCTAGACCTTGTTTATCAACTTCAATTCTTACTATATATATGACATAAGAAGACTATATGTGCTAGCTTTGGTTTTTGATTTTTTGATTTTTTTGAATGTTTATGCCCATTTGAATCTTGGTCAAATCCTAGGTTTGACCAAGATTTAAACAAGTCTATAACATGAAAATGAAAAGGTAAGCCTGGATCCTTCCTAGCTAGTCATTCTAAAATGAAGCTTTTGGGGGGGTTCTTGAAATCTCAATGTTTGAAACCCAAAAACCACTTCTCTTCATGGTTGACTTCATAAGACATGCAGAGTTTAGGGTTAGGGGGTAGCTAGATACATGATTTGTCGGGTTTGAATATGTCTAGACATGCTTGTTTATCAACTTGAATGCTTACTATATGACATAAGAAGGATATATATGTGCTTTGGTTTTTCATTTTTCTAGTTTTTTGAATGTTATATGCCCATTTGAAGATTTTGGGTGGTTCTTGAAATTTTCATGTTTGAAACCAATACGACTTCTCTTCATGCTAGACTTCATAAGATCGACCGAGTTTATGGTTAGGGGCTAGATACATGATTTGTCTGGTTTGAACATGTCTAAACCTTGTTTACCAACTTGCAAGGCTTACTATATGACATAAGAAGACTATGTGCTTTTGTTTTTCATTCTTCTATTTTTTTATTTTATGCCCATTTGAATCTTGGTCAAATCCTATGTTTGACCTGGATTTAAACAAGTATAAAATATGAAAACGAAAAGGTAAGCCTGGATCCTTCTTAGTCACTCTAAAATGAAGCGACTTTTGGGATGTTCTTGAAATTTTCATGTTTGAAACCCAAAACCACTTCTCTTCATGATTGCTTCATATATAAGACAGAGTTTAGGGTTAGGGGCAGATATATATATACATGATTTTCTAGTTTGAATATGTCTAGACCTTATTTATCAACTTGAATGCTTACTATATGACATAAGAATGCTATGTGCTTTGGTTTATCATTCTTTTGGTTTTTTCCTGAATTTTTATGCCCATTTGAATCTTGGTCAAATCCTAGGTTTCACAAAGATTTAAACAAGTTTAAAATCTGAAAATTAAAAGGTAAGCATGGATCCTTCTTAGTCACTCTAAAATGAAGCTTTTGGGAGGTTTTTGATATTTCCATGTTTGAAACCCAAAAACCACTTCTCTTCATGCTTGACTTCATAAGACAGAGTTTAGAGTGTTAGGGGTAGATACATGATTTGTCTAGTTTGAATATGTCTAGACCTTGTTTATCAACTTGAATTCTTACTATATGACATAAGAAGGCTATGTGCTTTGGTTTTTCATTTTTCTGGTTTTTTTGAATATTATGCCCATTTGAAGATTTTGGGAGGTTCTTGAAATTTTCATGTTTGAAACCAATACGACTTCTCTTCAGGCTAGACTTCATAAGATCGATCGAGTTTATGGTTAGGGGGTAGATACATGATTTGTCTGGTTTGAACATGTCTAAACCTTGTTTATCAACTTGAAAGCTTACTATATATATGACATACGAAGACTATGTGCTTTTGTTTTTCATTCTTCTATTTTATTTTATTTTATGCCCATTTGAATCTTGGTCAAATCCTATGTTTGACCTGGATTTAAACAAGTATATAATATGAAAACGAAAAGGTAAGCATGGATCCTTCTTAGTCACTCTAAAATGAAGCGGCTTTTGGGATGTTCTTGAAATTTTCATGTTTGAAACCCAAACCACTTCTCTTCATGATTGACTTCATATATAAGACAGAGTTTAAGGTTAGGGACAGATATATACATGATTTTCTAGTTTGAATATGTCTAGACCTTGTTAATCAACTTGAATGCTTACTGTATGACATAAGAATGCTATGTGCTTTGGTTTATCAATCTTTTGGTTTTTTCCTGAATTTTTATGCCCATTTGAATCTTGGTCAAATCCTAGGTTTCACAAAGATTTAAACAAGTTTAAAATCTGAAAATTAAAAGGTAAGCATGGATCCTTCTTAGTCACTCTAAAATGAAGCTTTTGGGAGGTTTTTGAAATTTCCATGTTTGAAACCCAAAACCACTTCTCTTCATGCTTAATTGACTTCATAAGACAGAGTTTAGAGTGTTAGGGGTAGATACATGATTTGTCTAGTTTGAATACGTCTAGACCTTGTTTATCAACTTGAATTCTTACTATATGACATAAGAAGGCTATGTGCTTTGGTTTTTCATTTTTCTGTTTTTTTTGAATTTTATGCATGCCCATTTGAATCTTGGTCAAATACTAGCTAGGTTTGACCAAGATTTAAACAAGTTTAAAACATGAAAATGAAAAGGTAAGCCTCGATCCTTCTTAGTCACTCTAAAATGAAGCTTTTGGGGGGTTTTTGAAATTTGCATGTTTGAAACCCAAAACCACTTCTCTTCATGCCTTACTTCATAAGACGGAGTTTAGGGTCGTTAGGGAGTAGATACATGATTTGCCTGGTTTGAATATGTCTAGACCTTGTTTATCATCTTGAATGCTTACTATATGACAGAAGAAGACTATGTGCATTGGTATTTCATTTTTTTTTGAATTTTCATGCCCATTTCAATCTTGGTGAAATCCTAGGTTTGAGCAAGATTTAAACAAATTTAACACGTGAAAACGAATAAGCATGGATCCTTCTTAGTCACTCCAAAATGTACCAATTGATAGATGTGTTAACTTTGCTTCATGGAAAAAATAATGTCATGTAAATGAGTTAACTTGGATTTCCTGCCGTTGAATCCATAGGAAACTTTGTTCTAATGCACTATAATAATCAACCGTGTTTTTACACCAACATTGCCAACAGGTCTGTCACTTACGTGTGGCGCCCATGCGTGAGGTCCCACACTTCAGTGAGCACAAGTCAAGTGCAGTAGGTACGCAAACTCCAAGCCATCTTCTTTGTCAAGAGAAGACGCATCAGGATGCGTTTTGGAAATCTGTGGGTCCTTCTGGATCCTTCGGTTGTCCCTCTCACAAAAAAAAAAACAAATCTCTCTCATTCTCGGCCTCGCTCGACTCGCTCGCTCGCTCGCTCGCACCTCCTGCTCACTGACAAACCCTGCACAAAAGTCAACATCATCACCCGAAAAAGGGGAGACACCATAATGCTCTCCCTTCTTCTCTCCTTCCGAGTGATCCCTCTTCCTCCGAGTTTCACTCGACGGGCAAACACACATGTGCTGCATAGTAATAATAATAAAAAGGTAGAAAAATCAACCTACGAATCTATAATTAAATACGTTAAACTAGGGTTTTGCCCAGTACTACAGATCAAGTTCATAAAAAATCCAACTACGGGGTTCGAACAACCCCATTTCTAATCCAAGATTTTTTTCGACCTCATCCAAATGGCCTCAAACTATAGGGTTAATTAGCATCTAGTGCAGAATGTGTGAACATGTATGCACTATGTGTGCTATAACTTGTATGTCTTTCAAATTTGAACCAAATTTGAAATATATGAAATGGGGCTTTTGGCTTAAACGTTTGAAACCCAAAACGACTTCTCTTCATGCTAGGCATCATAAGACCGAGTTTAGGGTTAGGGGGTAGATACATGATTTGTCTGTTTTGAACATGTCTAAACCTTGTTTACCAACTTGCAAGGCTTACTATATGACATAAGAAGACTATGTGCTTTTGTTTTTCATTCTTCTATTTTTTTATTTTATGCCCATTTGAATCTTGGTCAAATCCTATGTTTGACCTGGATTTAAACAAGTATAAAATGTGAAAACGAAAAGGTAAGCCTGGATCCTTCTTAGTCACTCTAAAATGAAGCGACTTTTGGGATGTTCTTGAAATTTTCATGTTTGAAACCCAAAACCACTTCTCTTCATGATTGCTTCATATATAAGACAGAGTTTAGGGTTAGGGGCAGATATATACATGATTTTCTAGTTTGAATATGTCTAGACCTTATTTATCAACTTGAATGCTTACTATATGACATAAGAATGCTATGTGCTTTGGTTTATCATTCTTTTGGTTTTTTCCTAAATTTTTATGCCCATTTGAATCTTGGTCAAATCCTAGGTTTCACAAAGATTTAAACAAGTTTAAAATCTGAAAATTAAAAGGTAAGCATGGATCCTTCTTAGTCACTCTAAAATGAAGCTTTTGGGAGGTTTTTGAAATTTCCATGTTTGAAACCCAAAACCACTTCTCTTCATGCTTGACTTCATAAGACAGAGTTTAGAGTGTTAGGGGTAGATACATGATTTGTCTAGTTTGAATATGTCTAGACCTTGTTTATCAACTTGAATTCTTACTATATGACATAAGAAGGCTATGTGCTTTGGTTTTTCATTTTTCTGGTTTTTTTGAATATTATGCCCATTTGAAGATTTTGGGAGGTTCTTGAAATTTTCATGTTTGAAACCAATACGACTTCTCTTCAGGCTAGACTTCATAAGATCGATCGAGTTTATGGTTAGGGGGGTAGATACATGATTTGTCTGGTTTGAACATGTCTAAACCTTGTTTATCAACTTGAAAGCTTACTATATATATGACATACGAAGACTATGTGCTTTTGTTTTTCATTCTTCTATTTTATTTTATTTTATGCCCATTTGAATCTTGGTCAAATCCTATGTTTGACCTGGATTTAAACAAGTATATAATATGAAAACGAAAAGGTAAGCATGGATCCTTCTTAGTCACTCTAAAATGAAGCGGCTTTTGGGATGTTCTTGAAATTTTCATGTTTGAAACCCAAACCACTTCTCTTCATGATTGATTTCATATATAAGACAGAGTTTAAGGTTAGGGACAGATATATACATGATTTTCTAGTTTGAATATGTCTAGACCTTGTTAATCAACTTGAATGCTTACTGTATAACATAAGAATGCTATGTGCTTTGGTTTATCAATCTTTTGGTTTTTTCCTGAATTTTTATGCCCATTTGAATCTTGGTCAAATCCTAGGTTTCACAAAGATTTAAACAAGTTTAAAATCTGAAAATTAAAAGGTAAGCATGGATCCTTCTTAGTCACTCTAAAATGAAGCTTTTGGGAGGTTTTTGAAATTTCCATGTTTGAAACCCAAAACCACTTCTCTTCATGCTTAATTGACTTCATAAGACAGAGTTTAGAGTGTTAGGGGTAGATACATGATTTGTCTAGTTTGAATACGTCTAGACCTTGTTTATCAACTTGAATTCTTACTATATGACATAAGAAGGCTATGTGCTTTGGTTTTTCATTTTTCTGATTTTTTTTGAATTTTATGCATGCCCATTTGAATCTTGGTCAAATACTAGCTAGGTTTGACCAAGATTTAAACAAGTTTAAAACATGAAAATGAAAAGGTAAGCCTCGATCCTTCTTAGTCACTCTAAAATGAAGCTTTTGGGGGGTTTTTGAAATTTGCATGTTTGAAACCCAAAACCACTTCTCTTCATGCCTTACTTCATAAGACGGAGTTTAGGGTCGTTAGGGAGTAGATACATGATTTGCCTGGTTTGAATATGTCTAGACCTTGTTTATCATCTTGAATGCTTACTATATGACAGAAGAAGACTACGTGCATTGGTATTTCATTTTTTTTTGAATTTTCATGCCCATTTCAATCTTGGTGAAATCCTAGGTTTGAGCAAGATTTAAACAAATTTAACACGTGAAAACGAATAAGCATGGATCCTTCTTAGTCACTCCAAAATGTACCAATTGATAGATGTGTTAACTTTGCTTCATGGAAAAAATAATGTCATGTAAATGAGTTAACTTGGATTTCCTGCCGTTGAATCCATAGGAAACTTTGTTCTAATGCACTATAATAATCAACCGTGTTTTTACACCAACATTGCCAACAGGTCTGTCACTTACGTGTGGCGCCCATGCGTGAGGTCCCACACTTCAGTGAGCACAAGTCAAGTGCAGTAGGTACGCAAACTCCAAGCCATCTTCTTTGTCAAGAGAAGACGCATCAGGATGCGTTTTGGAAATCTGTGGGTCCTTCTGGATCCTTCGGTTGTCCCTCTCACAAAAAAAAAAAACAAATCTCTCTCATTCTCGGCCTCGCTCGACTCGCTCGCTCGCTCGCTCGCTCGCACCTCCTGCTCACTGACAAACCCTGCACAAAAGTCAACATCATCACCCGAAAAAGGGGAGACACCATAATGCTCTCCCTTCTTCTCTCCTTCCGAGTGATCCCTCTTCCTCCGAGTTTCACTCGACGGGCAAACACACATGTGCTGCATAGTAATAATAATAAAAAGGTAGAAAAATCAACCTACGAATCTATAATTAAATACGTTAAACTAGGGTTTTGCCCAGTACTACAGATCAAGTTCATAAAAAATCCAACTACGGGGTTCGAACAACCCCATTTCTAATCCAAGAATTTTTTCGACCTCATCCAAATGGCCTCAAACTATAGGGTTAATTAGCATCTAGTGCAGAATGTGTGAACATGTATGCACTATGTGTGCTATAACTTGTATGTCTTTCAAATTTGAACCAAATTTGAAATATATGAAATGGGGCTTTTGGCTTAAACGTTTGAAACCCAAAACGACTTCTCTTCATGCTAGGCATCATAAGACCGAGTTTAGGGTTAGGGGGTAGATACAGGATTTGTCTGTTTTGAACATGTCTATACCTTGTTTATCTACTTGAATATGCTTACTATAGATATATATGACGTAAGAAGACTATGTGCTTTGGTTTTTTTTTATTTTTCCAGAATTTTTATGCCCATTTGAATCTTGGTCAAATCCTAGGCTTGACCAATATTTAAACAAGCTTAAAACATGAAAATGAAAAGGTAAGCTTGGATCCTTCTTTGTCACTCTAAGATGAAGTTTTTGGGAGGTTTTCAAAATTTCCATGTCTGAAACCCAAAAACACTTCTCTTCATGCTTGACTTCATAAGACAAAGCTAGTTTAGGGCTTTAGGGGGTAGATACATGATTTGTCTAGTTTGAATATGTCTAGACCTTGTTTATCAACTTCAATTCTTACTATATGACATAAGAAGACTATATGTGCTAGCTTTGGTTTTTGATTTTTTGATTTTTTTGAATGTTTATGCCCATTTGAATCTTGGTCAAATCCTAGGTTTGACCAAGATTTAAACAAGTCTATAACATGAAAATGAAAAGGTAAGCCTGGATCCTTCCTAGCTAGTCATTCTAAAATGAAGCTTTTGGGGGGGTTCTTGAAATCTCAATGTTTGAAACCCAAAAACCACTTCTCTTCATGGTTGACTTCATAAGACATGCAGAGTTTAGGGTTAGGGGGTAGCTAGATACATGATTTGTCGGGTTTGAATATGTCTAGACATGCTTGTTTATCAACTTGAATGCTTACTATATGACATAAGAAGGATATATATGTGCTTTGGTTTTTCATTTTTCTAGTTTTTTGAATGTTATATGCCCATTTGAAGATTTTGGGTGGTTCTTGAAATTTTCATGTTTGAAACCAATACGACTTCTCTTCATGCTAGACTTCATAAGATCGACCGAGTTTATGGTTAGGGGCTAGATACATGATTTGTCTGGTTTGAACATGTCTAAACCTTGTTTACCAACTTGCAAGGCTTACTATATGACATAAGAAGACTATGTGCTTTTGTTTTTCATTCTTCTATTTTTTTTATTTTATGCCCATTTGAATCTTGGTCAAATCCTATGTTTGACCTGGATTTAAACAAGTATAAAATATGAAAACGAAAAGGTAAGCCTGGATCCTTCTTAGTCACTCTAAAATGAAGCGACTTTTGGGATGTTCTTGAAATTTTCATGTTTGAAACCCAAAACCACTTCTCTTCATGATTGCTTCATATATAAGACAGAGTTTAGGGTTAGGGGCAGATATATACATGATTTTCTAGTTTGAATATGTCTAGACCTTATTTATCAACTTGAATGCTTACTATATGACATAAGAATGCTATGTGCTTTGGTTTATCATTCTTTTGGTTTTTTCCTGAATTTTTATGCCCATTTGAATCTTGGTCAAATCCTAGGTTTCACAAAGATTTAAACAAGTTTAAAATCTGAAAATTAAAAGGTAAGCATGGATCCTTCTTAGTCACTCTAAAATGAAGCTTTTGGGAGGTTTTTGAAATTTCCATGTTTGAAACCCAAAAACCACTTCTCTTCATGCTTGACTTCATAAGACAGAGTTTAGAGTGTTAGGGGTAGATACATGATTTGTCTAGTTTGAATATGTCTAGACCTTGTTTATCAACTTGAATTCTTACTATATGACATAAGAAGGCTATGTGCTTTGGTTTTTCATTTTTCTGGTTTTTTTGAATATTATGCCCATTTGAAGATTTTGGGAGGTTCTTGAAATTTTCATGTTTGAAACCAATACGACTTCTCTTCAGGCTAGACTTCATAAGATCGATCGAGTTTATGGTTAGGGGGTAGATACATGATTTGTCTGGTTTGAACATGTCTAAACCTTGTTTATCAACTTGAAAGCTTACTATATATATGACATACGAAGACTATGTGCTTTTGTTTTTCATTCTTCTATTTTATTTTATTTTATGCCCATTTGAATCTTGGTCAAATCCTATGTTTGACCTGGATTTAAACAAGTATATAATATGAAAACGAAAAGGTAAGCATGGATCCTTCTTAGTCACTCTAAAATGAAGCGGCTTTTGGGATGTTCTTGAAATTTTCATGTTTGAAACCCAAACCACTTCTCTTCATGATTGACTTCATATATAAGACAGAGTTTAAGGTTAGGGACAGATATATACATGATTTTCTAGTTTGAATATGTCTAGACCTTGTTAATCAACTTGAATGCTTACTGTATGACATAAGAATGCTATGTGCTTTGGTTTATCAATCTTTTGGTTTTTTCCTGAATTTTTATGCCCATTTGAATCTTGGTCAAATCCTAGGTTTCACAAAGATTTAAACAAGTTTAAAATCTGAAAATTAAAAGGTAAGCATGGATCCTTCTTAGTCACTCTAAAATGAAGCTTTTGGGAGGTTTTTGAAATTTCCATGTTTGAAACCCAAAACCACTTCTCTTCATGCTTAATTGACTTCATAAGACAGAGTTTAGAGTGTTAGGGGTAGATACATGATTTGTCTAGTTTGAATACGTCTAGACCTTGTTTATCAACTTGAATTCTTACTATATGACATAAGAAGGCTATGTGCTTTGGTTTTTCATTTTTCTGTTTTTTTTGAATTTTATGCATGCCCATTTGAATCTTGGTCAAATACTAGCTAGGTTTGACCAAGATTTAAACAAGTTTAAAACATGAAAATGAAAAGGTAAGCCTCGATCCTTCTTAGTCACTCTAAAATGAAGCTTTTGGGGGGTTTTTGAAATTTGCATGTTTGAAACCCAAAACCACTTCTCTTCATGCCTTACTTCATAAGACGGAGTTTAGGGTCGTTAGGGAGTAGATACATGATTTGCCTGGTTTGAATATGTCTAGACCTTGTTTATCATCTTGAATGCTTACTATATGACAGAAGAAGACTATGTGCATTGGTATTTCATTTTTTTTTGAATTTTCATGCCCATTTCAATCTTGGTGAAATCCTAGGTTTGAGCAAGATTTAAACAAATTTAACACGTGAAAACGAATAAGCATGGATCCTTCTTAGTCACTCCAAAATGTACCAATTGATAGATGTGTTAACTTTGCTTCATGGAAAAAATAATGTCATGTAAATGAGTTAACTTGGATTTCCTGCCGTTGAATCCATAGGAAACTTTGTTCTAATGCACTATAATAATCAACCGTGTTTTTACACCAACATTGCCAACAGGTCTGTCACTTACGTGTGGCGCCCATGCGTGAGGTCCCACACTTCAGTGAGCACAAGTCAAGTGCAGTAGGTACGCAAACTCCAAGCCATCTTCTTTGTCAAGAGAAGACGCATCAGGATGCGTTTTGGAAATCTGTGGGTCCTTCTGGATCCTTCGGTTGTCCCTCTCACAAAAAAAAAAACAAATCTCTCTCATTCTCGGCCTCGCTCGACTCGCTCGCTCGCTCGCTCGCTCGCACCTCCTGCTCACTGACAAACCCTGCACAAAAGTCAACATCATCACCCGAAAAAGGGGAGACACCATAATGCTCTCCCTTCTTCTCTCCTTCCGAGTGATCCCTCTTCCTCCGAGTTTCACTCGACGGGCAAACACACATGTGCTGCATAGTAATAATAATAAAAAGGTAGAAAAATCAACCTACGAATCTATAATTAAATACGTTAAACTAGGGTTTTGCCCAGTACTACAGATCAAGTTCATAAAAAATCCAACTACGGGGTTCGAACAACCCCATTTCTAATCCAAGATTTTTTCGACCTCATCCAAATGGCCTCAAACTATAGGGTTAATTAGCATCTAGTGCAGAATGTGTGAACATGTATGCACTATGTGTGCTATAACTTGTATGTCTTTCAAATTTGAACCAAATTTGAAATATATGAAATGGGGCTTTTGGCTTAAACGTTTGAAACCCAAAACGACTTCTCTTCATGCTAGGCATCATAAGACCGAGTTTAGGGTTAGGGGGTAGATACAGGATTTGTCTGTTTTGAACATGTCTATACCTTGTTTATCTACTTGAATATGCTTACTATAGATATATATGACGTAAGAAGACTATGTGCTTTGGTTTTTTTTTATTTTTCCAGAATTTTTATGCCCATTTGAATCTTGGTCAAATCCTAGGCTTGACCAATATTTAAACAAGCTTAAAACATGAAAATGAAAAGGTAAGCTTGGATCCTTCTTTGTCACTCTAAGATGAAGTTTTTGGGAGGTTTTCAAAATTTCCATGTCTGAAACCCAAAAACACTTCTCTTCATGCTTGACTTCATAAGACAAAGCTAGTTTAGGGCTTTAGGGGGTAGATACATGATTTGTCTAGTTTGAATATGTCTAGACCTTGTTTATCAACTTCAATTCTTACTATATGACATAAGAAGACTATATGTGCTAGCTTTGGTTTTTGATTTTTTTGAATGTTTATGCCCATTTGAATCTTGGTCAAATCCTAGGTTTGACCAAGATTTAAACAAGTCTATAACATGAAAATGAAAAGGTAAGCCTGGATCCTTCCTAGCTAGTCATTCTAAAATGAAGCTTTTGGGGGGTTCTTGAAATCTCAATGTTTGAAACCCAAAACCACTTCTCTTCATGGTTGACTTCATAAGACATGCAGAGTTTAGGGTTAGGGGTAGATACATGATTTGTCGGGTTTGAATATGTCTAGACATGCTTGTTTATCAACTTGAATGCTTACTATATGACATAAGAAGGCTATATATGTGCTTTGGTTTTTCATTTTTCTAGTTTTTTGAATGTTATATGCCCATTTGAAGATTTTGGGTGGTTCTTGAAATTTTCATGTTTGAAACCAATACGACTTCTCTTCATGCTAGACTTCATAAGATCGACCGAGTTTATGGTTAGGGGCTAGATACATGATTTGTCTGGTTTGAACATGTCTAAACCTTGTTTACCAACTTGCAAGGCTTACTATATGACATAAGAAGACTATGTGCTTTTGTTTTTCATTCTTCTATTTTTTTATTTTATGCCCATTTGAATCTTGGTCAAATCCTATGTTTGACCTGGATTTAAACAAGTATAAAATATGAAAACGAAAAGGTAAGCCTGGATCCTTCTTAGTCACTCTAAAATGAAGCGACTTTTGGGATGTTCTTGAAATTTTCATGTTTGAAACCCAAAACCACTTCTCTTCATGATTGCTTCATATATAAGACAGAGTTTAGGGTTAGGGGCAGATATATACATGATTTTCTAGTTTGAATATGTCTAGACCTTATTTATCAACTTGAATGCTTACTATATGACATAAGAATGCTATGTGCTTTGGTTTATCATTCTTTTGGTTTTTTCCTGAATTTTTATGCCCATTTGAATCTTGGTCAAATCCTAGGTTTCACAAAGATTTAAACAAGTTTAAAATCTGAAAATTAAAAGGTAAGCATGGATCCTTCTTAGTCACTCTAAAATGAAGCTTTTGGGAGGTTTTTGAAATTTCCATGTTTGAAACCCAAAACCACTTCTCTTCATGCTTGACTTCATAAGACAGAGTTTAGAGTGTTAGGGGTAGATACATGATTTGTCTAGTTTGAATATGTCTAGACCTTGTTTATCAACTTGAATTCTTACTATATGACATAAGAAGGCTATGTGCTTTGGTTTTTCATTTTTCTGGTTTTTTTGAATATTATGCCCATTTGAAGATTTTGGGAGGTTCTTGAAATTTTCATGTTTGAAACCAATACGACTTCTCTTCAGGCTAGACTTCATAAGATCGATCGAGTTTATGGTTAGGGGGGAGATACATGATTTGTCTGGTTTGAACATGTCTAAACCTTGTTTATCAACTTGAAAGCTTACTATATATATGACATACGAAGACTATGTGCTTTTGTTTTTCATTCTTCTATTTTATTTTATTTTATGCCCATTTGAATCTTGGTCAAATCCTATGTTTGACCTGGATTTAAACAAGTATATAATATGAAAACGAAAAGGTAAGCATGGATCCTTCTTAGTCACTCTAAAATGAAGCGGCTTTTGGGATGTTCTTGAAATTTTCATGTTTGAAACCCAAACCACTTCTCTTCATGATTGACTTCATATATAAGACAGAGTTTAAGGTTAGGGACAGATATATACATGATTTTCTAGTTTGAATATGTCTAGACCTTGTTAATCAACTTGAATGCTTACTGTATGACATAAGAATGCTATGTGCTTTGGTTTATCAATCTTTTGGTTTTTTCCTGAATTTTTATGCCCATTTGAATCTTGGTCAAATCCTAGGTTTCACAAAGATTTAAACAAGTTTAAAATCTAAAAATTAAAAGGTAAGCATGGATCCTTCTTAGTCACTCTAAAATGAAGCTTTTGGGAGGTTTTTGAAATTTCCATGTTTGAAACCCAAAACCACTTCTCTTCATGCTTGACTTCATAAGACAGAGTTTAGAGTGTTAGGGGTAGATACATGATTTGTCTAGTTTGAATATGTCTAGACCTTGTTTATCAACTTGAATTCTTACTATATGACATAAGAAGGCTATGTGCTTTGGTTTTTCATTTTTCTGGTTTTTTTGAATTTTATGCCCATTTGAAGATTTTGGGAGGTTCTTGAAATTTTCATGTTTTAAACCAATACGACTTCTCTTCATGCTAGACTTCATAAGATCGACCGAGTTTATGGTTAGGGGCTAGATACATGATTTGTCTGGTTTGAACATGTCTAAACCTTGTTTATCAACTTGAAAGCTTATTATATGACATACGAAGACTATGTGCTTTTGTTTTTCATTCTTCTATTTTTTTATTTTATGCCCATTTGAATCTTGGTCAAATCCTATGTTTGACCTGGATTTAAACAAGTATATAATATGAAAATGAAAAGGTAAGCCTGGATCCTTCTTAGTCACTCTAAAATGAAGCGGCTTTTGGGATGTTCTTGAAATTTTCATGTTTGAAACCCAAACCACTTCTCTTCATGATTGACTTCATATATAAGACAGAGTTTAAGGTTAGGGACAGATATATACATGATTTTCTAGTTTGAATATGTCTAGACCTTGTTAATCAACTTGAATGCTTACTGTATGACATAAGAATGCTATGTGCTTTGGTTTATCATTCTTTTGGCTTTTTCCTGATTTTTTATGCCCATTTGAATCTTGGTCAAATCCTAGGTTTCACAAAGATTTAAACAAGTTTAAAATCTAAAAATTAAAAGGTAAGCATGGATCCTTCTTAGTCACTCTAAAATGAAGCTTTTGGGAGGTTTTTGAAATTTCCATGTTTGAAACCCAAAACCACTTCTCTTCATGCTTGACTTCATAAGACAGAGTTTAGAGTGTTAGGGGTAGATACATGATTTTTCTAGTTTGAATATGTCTAGACCTTGTTTATCAACTTGAATTCTTACTATATGACATAAGAAGGCTATGTGCTTTGGTTTTTCATTTTTCTGTTTTTTTTTGAATTTTATGCCCATTTGAATCTTGGTCAAATACTAGCTAGGTTTAAAACATGAAATTTAGCCCCCAAAAATTGTACATATATGGATTCACTTTGAGATAATTCATGAAACTTTGGAAATGGCCATCTCGTGTCATGTTTCCCCACAAATGAGAATTGGATTAATTGGTGGCAGACAAGTAAACACACATTTATGTGCGACAACCCAAAATGCACATATTTTGCAAAGTTTTCATGCGTGCATGAAAAGTTGCAAATATATACATAAAATGGGCCATGATTCAAAAGTTTGACATGGTTCTTGTGTAGTAGTAGTACCAAAGCTCACACGTGGGAAGAAATTAAGATGGTCGAATTCCAACATATATGTTGCCACACTTTTTTGAAGGGCTCTTTTCTAAAACATTGGTATGGCATGTCTGCTATTTTCCCTAGCTATATAGAAAAATGATGAACAATCCATGATTTCCGATTGCTGTTTTTGAACCACCTTTGGCTTGATTTCAAATTTAGGTCAAAATCATGGGGGGGGTAGGGGACAAGATCGTGTTTCTTTGGCTTGATTTGCAAGTTTTTTGGGGTCCCACAAATTTAGGGTAGCATCACAAGGTTTTTTTTCTAAATTTTTCGACACTTAGAATTCAAATATTATGAAGTGGTATCATGGTATCATGTAAGGGATGGTATCACTAGATATTTTCCCCCTATCCGGGAAGTGATGTTGACTGGCACGCAAGGTTTTTCAGTGCTGCAAACCTGCAGTGCGGCGATTTTGACAGAAATAACCCTTTTGGCAAAGAAAATTACGGACTGACCCTCTGAGCAATCTATTTCACTGGACTAACCTTTTTGTGTGGCTTTCTGTGTTTTTCTTCGCCAAAAGGATTACTTTTGTCAAAATCGCCCCCCTGCAGTGCAGGCTACGCGCCCGTCTAATATTCTTTTTTTTTCAATGACAAAAGGGGGGAGAGAGAGAGAGAGTCTTGACGACGTGTCTTCACTTGACAAAGAAGATTGTTGGAAGTTTGCCTACCTAAAGTGTGGGACCTGCACGCATATGGGACCCTGCAGCCCTCTGAGGGCAGTCCGTGTGAGACGCAAAATAGGGTTTTTAGTTTAGTAAGGCAAAAAAATTAAGCCTTGGAGGGCCGAGGCGGGGCGGCCGTCCGCCATTTTATACCTTTTACGCCCCCCACACCTCGTTTCATTTGTCATGTCTACCAAGGAAGAGCTCGGAGGAGAAGATGCAGTCCTAGCTTCTCGACCCCCTGGCGCCCCACGCATAAATACTACTACCAGAAGTACACTGTCTCTAACAATCCTGCCTGCGAAGGGAGATCTCGGAGGAGACGATGCGGGCTCAGCGTCCCCGCCGTTGATTAGCCAGGACACAAGGGTTACTACGCCTCTTTTAATTACCTTCGTTTTGCTGGTAATACTCGGACTTATATCTGTTATCTTCCGCAGGAGAGGGTCGATATCGCCGGAGAAGATGATGTGAGGCAGATGATCAAGCTCGCAGGAGAAGATGATGTAAAGGAGATGGTCAAGCTCGGAGCAGAAGATGATGTAAAGGAGATAGTCAATGTCGGAGAAGATGATGTAAAGGAGTTAGTCAATCTCGGAGAAGATGTGGTGGCATTGGACCAACCGCGGTCTTTGGGCGAGATCCCGGAGATTCACTTACCTCGTTTGCACTGGTAATGATATGCCTGATCTGTAACATTTTGAACATTTTTCGTCGGCTTACACATGAGCTATCTCGGCTTAGGGTCAACAAGGCCCCGGGAGCGGAACTTCCGCATCTCGGCGCGGAGAACTCCGAGTTACGCCAGAAGCGCCCTGGGGAATCGCACGCGCAGGCGCAGCACATCCGTTCGCAGGATCTCTCATCCTTCGACGTCAGGTTCCAGCGAGAGGTCGTAGAAGAAGATAAGTTGCCAGCTTCCCCGCCGTTCAAGAGGATGAAGGAGCTGAAGACGGAGGTTAATATTACTAGCTGACTTTGGGTTGCTGGTTTTTGGGTACTTCGAGTCACTGACATGTAGACACCACTTAAGTCTGTCCTACATGTTAGTGACCATATTCGTTAATCAGCCAATTTGTGCCCTTCGTTTGCCGGTAACGCTCGATATGTTTGTTGTTACCTTTGGCAGGATCACTCCCCTTGCTTATCTTGTCGGAGGATGAAGTTGGATCTTGCCAGCATGCGGGAGGAGAACAGAGAGTTAGGGATCAAGATATTTCGGTACAGGCAGGCGGTGTCTTTCCTAGAAGTGGATGAGATCACGGCCTGTGCTCGTAGGAGTTGTGACGAGGCCATTCATCTGGGAGAACGGATCAAAGCTCAGCTTGTCTCTTTGATGGAAGTCGCAGAACGCGTGATTTTCAATGCTAGAGAGGCGCGGGAACGACTTCTGGTGGCTGAAGATCTCGCATAGCAGTTTAATCATGTGCGCTTATTAGCTGCCTACTACTTTTGTAATTATTCACAATTATATATGTATCAATGGCTTGCCTTTTGTGTGATGGAGGAAATTGCACATACCACCACTTCTTGGTGCAGTTTTTGCACATAACACAATTTGAGATTCTTTTTACACAAATAACCAGATTTTGACGTAAACTTTTGCACAAAAAACAACCTTACTCCATGTTTTCTTTTGTCTTCTAAAGACAAGTAGGTGCTTCGAAAAATACCTCCGTTCCAATGCTTAAAGCTTTGTATATTTTTCTTGAAAAGTCAAACCAAGTAAAGTTCGACCAAACTCTTAGAAGAATCTATCAGCACATATAATATTTTGTAGACACCATATGAAAATATAATTTATTTTCTATCTAATAATGTTGATTTTGTATCTTGCATATTAATGCTTTTGGTAAAAACTTAGTCAAACTTAACATAGTTTGACTTTCTAAAAATCAATATAATCCTTAAGCTTTGGGAAGTGGTTCTAGACGTGGTCTAGACGTGTTTCTACATATTGCCTTCGCATTTGCTAAACGCATGGAGTTTCTTACGAAGTACAAAGTTTATTTTTCGAAATATTTTCGACTTTGTATTATTTTTATTCATTTTCCCCCTGGTTGTCATGTTTTCTGTCCGGCTTCCCCAGCCATGCGCGCGTGACACGAGTAGTGGGAGACATGGTGCCCAAAGGGATAGCTTTTATTAATGGTGGCGACGGTTCCCTAGGCCAATGCTGGCGATACGTCTCATCGTCGCTAGCTGTGCCTTCCCCATGCGGCCGTATTAATGCACACCACTGCTCCTTTGCGCCTCCGCGGCTGATCAAGTAAGTTTGATCATAAAAGATGATCACATAAGCTCGACGATTACCTATAACCTAAAAATTATCTTAATTTGTAAACGAAGACATAAAATAACTAGTTGTTTGATTAGGAAAGACAAAGGAAATTTCTATTGAGATTGAGTTCATTTCATAGTTGTTATAGACACATAGCAATATTACCGAGAGATAGGATTGTAGAGAAAGCAATCCATAGGTATTTTGGAGGGTTCTCAATCCTTTGAATCAAGCAAGCTCTATAGGAAAAATCCCTATGTGTAAAAATCCTACTCCGTACAAGATACCTTTAGAAATCCTTTGAACCAAACAAACTCGGATTCATATTAGTTGACTATAATATAGATATATCTAGACACATTTTAGTTCTAGATTCATCCATATCATTTGACAAGTAATATGAATCGGAGTGATTATATTAAATGGAGTACTAGTATATATTGTTCGAAAAAATTAAGTTATACTGTAATAAAGAAACCATTTCTGTGGTCAAACTGATTTGACGGGACAGTAACTGCACCAGGACGTAGTGGCGTGCTATCCTAGCCGAAGTTTTACTCGGCGCCTCGATGCAGCTGCTGAAGAATAAAAAAAGTCATATCCACTCCTACTCTTCATGTCCATCGTTTCCATCCTTGGCTCTCCACTTCCATCATCGTTCTCCACTCGCCAACCGCTGCTAGAAGTTTTTTCATCCTCTAGATCTCCCATTTGCATAGCTTTCTCTCCTCACCCCTCCGCAGAACCGCAGCACTCCTCCTTCCCGCTCGACTCTCCTACAAAACTCCAATCACACATACTTGCATCCGCCCTTTTAAATCCATCTCGTCTCCATGGCGGCATCGAACGACGACCAGCTGGATGGCGACTGGGGGAAGCTCCCCGCCGAGCTGTTCAATCTCATTGCCCAGAGTCTGGACGTTACAGTCGACGTCCGGCTGGCCGCATGCTCCAAAACGCTGTGCCGCCATGTCGCCGACAACATGAATCTACACCATTGGGATGGACCCTGCTTGCTGATGCCCGATTCTGCCCATTGGCACTATGATGATAGTAGTGCGCACCACACGGTGTACCACGTTGTGCCCCTCGACCATCCTCGGCGCACAGCCATCCTGCCGTTCATGGACAATAGATTCTGGGTTGGCATGAATGGCGACTGGATCGCCGGCGTGGACAGTGGTGGGAACTGGTTCCTCGCGAACATCTACACGCACCAAGAAATCTCCCTACCATCGTCGGAAACTTGCAACATTTTTCGGGAGGAATGGATTGGCTTCCCCGACTTGCCTCCTGAAAGGTACATGACGTATGGGCGTGCCATGTTTTTGTTGAAGATTGTAATTTGCGAAGTGCCCACAAAAGCTGGACATTACTCAGATTACAAGCTCATCGCTCTATTCAATTCTGGACTCGCTTACCTGGCTAATGGTAGCCAGGAGTGGAGGTTATTCTCTCTTGCTAGTTGGGGTGTAGATTACAGTGATGCCATCGAGCACAACGGCTTTATTGTTGCGGTGGATGGGTGGACCGGCACCACATATTGCTGGGATCAATCACAGGCTGGTAATTCTTCAATCCATATGATATACTTCGCAATAAATTTTAATATCAAGCCCATTCATGATATATTGTAACTGAAATAACTAATTGCTCACTAAGACTTTTTTTCACCTTTCAAATGACTGTGCACCATTAAATTATCCTAACCTGACTGAACCATTGCTACAAACGAATTACAGTAGTATATGCTGTGCACTAATCTGTCAACCCAAACCAGATTATTGCAGTATATGAATGCATTCCTGAATTAGTTACTGCATGCTCTTGTCAGAATATGAATAAGGAGCTTAGCCCTGGCCTCTTCATCAATTGATGCATGCAAACTTTCAATTTATTTCAATATTCGATGTACTCAAAGCATTACAATCATGGATCAGATAAGGTTGAGACATGTATCTACCATCAATGAATATGAGTGTAATTAACATACATCTCAAATGGGAACAATTTTATTTCTTCGAGATTTTATACAAGTATAATGACTGCATCCTCCATTTGATCCTACAAATGTGAAGTTGCAGCTACTGGTATTATTGTCTTCCCGAGCCATTCAAACACTATTTTTTGTTGTCTCCGTTTACAATGCAGATGCACACCTTGCCCCGCCATTCGTGATCCCATCACCGATGAAGGAACCATCTGGCAGATGGTTTTTAGCTCGATCAGCCGATGGCAAGCGCTTGATGATCATCCATGAAGATCGGTATATACGTAGCAATGATCACCTTGAGCCTGCAGAAGTTCTGCATCATGGTAATGGCCTTATCCTGCGGGAGTGTCCTGCCCCTGTCATACATGTTTTTGAGAAAGATCTATCCCTGATTGGACCCAATTGGAGTCGAGTTGACAGCCTTGGCACACACTCTCTGTTCATTGGACTGAATTATCCATTGAACCTGAAGATAAATGATGGCAATGCTCCTGATGGAACATTGACTCCATTCATGAGGTCAAATTGTGTGTACATCGCGTACTATGCATTTCGGGAACCAGCATTTAGTTGTATTTGTCGTTGTAACCTGCAGCAAGGGGAAAATGAGCTCATGGGAGTTATCACCCTTCCAGAAGATGGTTGGGGATTTCCCCGACAGGCGACAATGTGGTTTAAGCCTAGTCTGAAAAATATCCGCATGTTGATGCAACCCTAAACTGAGCCATGAATCTTTCTGGAGCAAATAATCTTTTTTGTACGATATGTTTGAACAATTTAGTAACCTGTTCTGTATCTTAAGATGCTCTTCCTTTTTTCTGAATCTTATATACCTGGACCCATTTCAGTGTGTCTGTTTACTCATTTTAGTGCGTATGTAAACCCACATTGAAGTAATCTAATCTTATAATTTAAAACGGATGGTGATGAACTCTGTATTTCCATCCTTCGTAAACCGTGCATGTCTGTTTATTTTTAGTTTCATTTCAGCAACTGTTATTAGTATATGCACACCTTTTTTTTAATGTTGAGAGGAGTATAAGGGCATTACAATGCTATATACTATATGGCGCTAATAGAGAACAAATGAATGTCAAAAGATTGTAAAATCCTCCAGGTACTCTCCTTGCAGCGCTAATTGCTGATGACAGACTGACTTCCTGTTGGTTCCGGTGCTTTAGCTAGGACAGGTGAAAAGAGTTTCACGCCCCTGCTTTCTTTTGCGTCGACGCTAGGACTACCGCTGGGATTAGCCTCTCCAACCGCCAAACGACGAGGAAATAATTCCTAGCGCCCTTGCAGTAGCGCCTGTGTTGGACATGCCCTAATGTTTTCCAGCTAAAAGATGCAATCTTTTAAGCACTTGGGTACGGTATTTCCCCACCAGCCTGGATGCAGGCCGCCAAACGCGTCTTAACCAAGGTTTAAAATAGCGTGCTAAATGAATTAGCGGCAGCCACCTTCAAACGATATGGACGCTATATCGTGGTAATAGTGTGGTATATTTTAAATAGCATTTTCAAAATAATACTAAATATAGCCTAAAAATAAATAATTTTACTAGAACGAATAGATATATATAGTCCAAAAGTGACTGAATCATACATACATAACCACATATAGAAATAGATCTCAAGTATATTAGAAGGCTAACATCAACATTTCACAAGGCAACAACATAGTATAAATTATTTATTAAAAAAATTAGCATTAGCGATATTATTTTCTGATTTAGAAGTGGAACCAACAGATTAGTTCATCACCACGAAAAAGTGAAAGCAACTTGCCTGAAAAAAATAGCGCGCTAACGATATGAAGTTTTAGGGCGATATAGCATGCTGTTTCGCAAATAGCGCCACAGCGAGCAAAATTACTAAGCGTGGACCCTCTAGATATGCTATAGCGTGCTATTAGCTTCATTGAGGCCCTGGTTTGACAAAGCAGCCTGAGTACGTATCTAAAAAAAATATCAGCCTGAGGACGCATGCTTGTAAAAAAGAGAGAGCAGACTACAATTACTTCAGTCCCGAACCCTCTCTCTCCCACCCATACTCCCACCCACTTCTCCTCTTTTACACTAATGACTGCCATGAACGGCTCGCCTCCTCCTTCCACCGGCAGCTGCTTCGCCGACACAGATGAACATCACCGATATTTCCTGAACTCAGCCGATTTGATCCACCGCATCCTCCAGCAGCTTGATGGACGTCCAGTCTCTTCTATCCAGATCGTGACTAGAGAAGGATCTACGAGTACATCCGTTTCTTACCCTTTGGCAGCGTCGGTTCCATCTCTCGCGGTACTTTCTTCTCCGCTGGAAGCACCATCTGGCTCGGCACTGATTTCCCTGGCGGCGGCACCAGCTTCTCCGGCTGCGCCGACCCCAACCCCCGCGGCACGGTCTTCTCCGGTGGCGGCACCACCAAAAGATGCTGTAAGTTGTCCTGAACTCACTAGGATGCAGGTGTAAGTAGTCAATGATAGTTGGGATCTTAAACAAGTTCTTTTTTCTTTAAAATTTAATGACGGGAAACCGTAGTATTCTTCTGCAAAAAAATTTTAATGACGGGAAACAGTAGATGTTAAGTACTAGTTCTGGCAAAAAAAGATGTTTAGTAATATTATCCATCACAGAGCAGGGTTTCGCAGTCTGAACATACAAATATATGCTCCATGTTACCTGTTTCAGAAAGTCTGAAAGCTTGCTCAGTACCTGTAAAATCAAATTGTCTTGCTGCTGCTAGATTTTGTGCAAACTAATTAAAGAGATAGCTAGATGCATTTTCTCCATGTATGCTACGTTCTGATTTATATGCTGTTGATTGATATATACCGTGCTTAACTAGATGCAGAAGCAAACTCGCTCCAACGTCAATGAGCAACTACGTCTTAGGACTGTCGATTGTACATGTCCTCTGCACCGCCCCGAGTTCAGAATTCAAAGAAATTCACTAGCCAAAAAGCCAAAGGTGACGGGCAGGCGTGATGCAGCATTTCAACGTTGTATATTAAAAGGGCGAGGGAAAGGCCGCCCTAAACGGGTTGGTCACTCGGCGGACCCTCCTCAGCCCTCGCGCTTCTATGTGCAACTGGACGGCAACGATGACATGTATATGTTGGTCATCCCCAGAGAATTCAAGCAATGTCTGAAAGGGATTCTTCCCAGGCCTATCAAGCTCAAGACCAGCGTAGGCTGCGCCTGGTATGTGCACATCGATGAGTACCAGGGTGAACTGGTCTTGAAGGATGGTTGGTTCGGGTTTGCAGAGGCGCATGAACTGCAGCTTGATGACCTTCTCGTCTTCGAGGTGAAAGACACTTCCTTGATGAATGTGTTGATCTACGACAGTAACACCTCCACCCAGAGGATAATCTTTTGTGCTGATCACCCTTAGTTGCATGCATGATCTGCAGTGTTTTTAGGAAGAGGGGATCAGAATAACCTCAATATTTTATTGAATTAACTAGATGCTGCTTTTGGACCTGGGTTACTCCCCTGCTGATGTTCAAGCTGAACTTGGTTTTTGTATTAAGCTGAACTGGGGATCAGATACACTGTGATGAGACTTTGTTAATTAGCTAATATAGTATATGTTAGACTTGTTTTATTTTATTTTAATTTACTGTGATATGCTGCGGTAGTTTCAATGTGCGGTCTGATGATTTGTATTATATGTAGGTACACGGAGCTCAATATTTTGAAATATTCATAGATTTGTAAGTGTAAATGTGATATATCCCAGATGTAGTCAATGCTATCTTGTACGAACTTGTAAAATCTCAGGGAAAAATACATTTTATTTTAGAAAGTGTAAAAGTGACCAATTTTTTGATCTGATTGTAGCAAACACAAGTGCAGATGGTCAAACCCCAAAAACTTCTCATATTCATTGTTACATGGTCGAGATATAAAGGTATTTCACGCACTGGTTTAATACTCAACTGCTTACATCCATGTTTGTTTGCAGTTTTTTTTGGACACCTCTTAATGCTCCCTCCGATCCATATTTTTTTTAGATACACAGTACAAACACAGACGCTCTCATATAGATGTATCTAGACACATATTAGTTGTAGAGACGTCCATTTTATCATCATGTAATGAGGATCAGATGGAGTATCGTTTTCATTTTACCAAAAGAAATGGATATATTACTGTATAGTACAACGTAGCCTGAAGCCCTGAGCTCTGAATGCAATTTCTGTGTGCACACTGAACGGATCATAACCCACACGACATGTCTCACTGGTCTGTAGGTCCGGACCCCACCAGATACTGATAAAGCCCAGTGACCCGCCGGGTGAAGTTTTGTGTGTGGATTCCTGCGTACCTGGCTTCGTTCCTCCTAGACACGCGCATTTTTTTTGACCGGGGGACACGCGCATTTATTCCCTTGCTGATTGCTGATGTATCATTCTCAGTTTCTCACAGCCCCCTCATGTTCAGAACTTCAGATCTCCCCAGATCCCTCGCCGTCCATCTCCCCTGAGTCCTCTCTCTACACCACCGGCGTCCACCACCGCTCGGACTACGCGGCTTGGACTCCGTCCTCTACGGATGCGGCGACGTCGCATCTAAAAACTCCACTAAGGCGGCGCGGCATCCCCGATTCTCTCGGTCCATGGCTGCAATGGCGGTATGTTTCCCCCGAATCACTAGCGTTGCCGGTCACATCTTTATTATATCTAAGCTGTATTGCCGGTTGCTTAGCATTGTTTGATATACAGTACTTCTCTCAGCCAGTGTATATATTAATCCTCTGGTAAAGACTCGGGTTACACATGCACCCATGCTAGCTATGTTGGGACTGGATCTAATGTGTGCAGTAATAATCGTTCAAATATGCTATTGGTCAATCCACGGCCGATGATCACATATGAGGACACCGAGCATGCATGTCTGGCTTGTGGACTCTTTAGGCCGACGCTGATTTTTTTTTGTTTGCTTGGTCAATCTGTACTGGCGGATGATGAACTGCAGATGCATTATTCTGATGCTAGACATAGCCAGCAAGCATGCATGGCTCATGCTAGCTTGATTTCTATTCTCATAGCTACTATTTATATCGATTTGGCTTCTGCGATACAATGATACACTATGCTGAATAATTTGATGATACAAGGTTGTACATATCAGCCTAGCTAGATTCAGAAGCTTATTGTTCAGACTGTGTGTTTGATAAGAACAATGATCCGCTGAGTTTGCTAGGTGCCTTTTATTATGCATTTGCTTGGAATTACGGTCAGAAGCTAGAGGCATTATCTAATTGAGGCCTCTTTTTTGCAGTGTTCAAACAAGAAGCTCAAGCTTGGAGAGAGCTTATCATGGAAGGAGACATCTGTAGAGCCAGCCCCAGTGTGCAAGGTGTTTGGGCGCATCGATGAGGAGAATACCCCTGACAGCTTCTGCAAGGTACTATGTACATCGGAGTTAGAGGTGATTTCCATCCCCAGTCGTGTTCTACCCTGGTTTTACGGTGGGTGTCCAGAGTCCATCAACCTGAAGATGTCCACTGCATGCACCTGGATTGTGGACCTGAAGCAACAAGATGGCAATGTTTTAATGGACAAAGGATGGCCAGAGTTTGTCAAAGCACATGACTTGAAGGTAGGATACCTCCTGACCTTCAAGAAGCTTGACACCAAATCATTGCAGGTGCTCATATTTGGTTACAATTGCTGTGAGAAGGTTATATGGTGTTCAGGTTATCACCCATCGCTGGGGCAACAATATCAATCACAGCTGTATTAAGTTGTCTTACAAATGTTCTTTAGAGAGAGCTGGTCTATAATAGTATACTGCTCTCTTTAATGATGCATTGTGGTGAACATGATGGTACCATTACTGGATTGTGGTCACATGTGAGGGGGGATGTTGAAATGTATAATTGGATTGCCTAGCCCTTTCCATTAGTTCGGACTTTTGGTTGCGTTGGCTAGTGCATGAAGCTTGACAAACCTTATTTATGTGTACAGCTCTCTAGTTGTACTATTAATTATTATGTGCTTATGTTGGCTGGATTGTGATGAACATGAGATGTTTTGTTGTTTACGTAAAGAAAAAAACGTGATGTTTTTTTGAATCCTGCGCTGGATATGTTTTGCACAAACTAGTGAAGTGACCGCTGACAAAACATATTATGCGCAAATAGGCAACCCTCAGCAACGATCATGGGTTCAAGTGTCCAGGATCCAGTGCCTTGACATAAGCAAGGCACAGATGAACAGTACGGTGACTTGTAGATTTGGCCGTTGGATTGAAAATAGATAGCTAAGATCAAAGTACTGTAGCATGTAGCATATGTACTGTTCATGGTTCTAAAGCACATGCACTGTGGACGACGTACTGTAGCACATGTCCTGTACATTGGTTGGTACTGTAGCAGTTACTAGTTAATAGTCATCTGTCTAATTATTTTTTATCCAACGGTTGAAAGGGAGGGGCAAGGCATGGTACGGAGTACTATTTATGTGTGCCTCGCTTTCATCAAGGCACTCGATCTCATTCCGGGTTCAAGTATTACCCCATGTAGCACCACTTTTTTTTTGGGTTAGCCAGACAACCTTCCCAATAAAAAAAAGTACTACCTTCCCTGCATGGGCCAATTGTTTGTACTTTTGGGCTGCCGCCGGCCATGTACATGGTGATTGCTGTCAGCCTGCTTACTTCGCTGATAACATTCCAAAAACACTTAATGGGCCTCCGACTCATGCCATTGGGGCCCTTCCTAATTTAAACACGGATATCCTATGATTGGCCCTCTAGAAACCGAGATTCTACATATAAAGTTATTTTTATTTCGTATCAATTATGATTATGATTCTTTTTAAATGCGCATAGCCAGTATGCGCATCTACATGGGCTCTATATTTTGATATATTCATATAGTCGATTTCAAAATTGTCATTAATTATATAAAGTTCCAAGATTTATTCTATTAGTGTGCAAGATCTTAGAGTGTATTTGTAGTTTAAAAAAATGACAAACCTCTTCATCAGATTGTTGTTAACAAGTGCAGTGTTGTGAACCCAAAATATATTACATACTCCCTCGTAGATCAAATTTGATCTAATTAAGTTGAACTAAAACCCGGATCAACAATTAGTATGGATTAGATGCATGGAGTACGAAAAACAAATGAATAGGCAATATTTCAATTTTTCCTTCAGTTGAGAATGCTAGAGCAGGACCCATTTGCCAGTAGCGTCCCTCAACATTTGAAGGTAAAAACAAACAGAAGGGATCGAAAAAAAAAGCATCCTACATATCTCGGCTTAAAATATATCGAGAATTCACATATTTCTTGTACATAGAGGCTGACATCGGGGACCCATTGGCCAGCAGTGGAAAAAAAATCAAAGAGAGGAAACAATTATCGTACAGAGAAGCTGACATGTGGGACGCATTTTGCAGCAGCGTCCTCAACTTTAACAAAGGCGGCAGGGGATCGAAAGAAAAAGCAAAGTTGCCAGAAATCAGCGGTCAAAAATAAATCCAAGAAACGAAATGTTTATTGTTCCTAGAGGCTGACATATGGGACCCACGAGCGAGCAGCGTCCTCAACGTTTCAAAGGCGGCAGGGGATCGAAAAAAAGGCAAGTGACCATATATCAGGTGCCAAAAATAATCCAAGGAAAGAAATTTATTGTACATAGAGGATGACATATGGGTCCCGTTTTGCAGGAGCCGTCTCACCGTTTCCAAGGCGGCACGGGATCGAAAAAAAAAGAAAGGAAAGGTTTATCGTTCAGAGAGGCTGAGATGTGGGACCCATGGGCCAGCAGCGTCCTCTTAGTTTCAAAGGCGGCAGGGGATAAAAAAAAGGCAAATAGCCAGTAATTAGGGTAAAAAAAATCAAACAAAGGAAACTTTGACTGTTCATAGAGGCTGACATGTGGGACCCATGAGCCAGCAGCGTCTCAACGTTTCAGAGGCGGCATGAGATCGAAAGAAAAAGGCAAATAGCCAGAAATTATGTGTCAATAATAAATCAAACAAAGGAAAGGTTTATTGTTCATAGAGGCTGACATGTGGGACCTCTGAGCCAGCAGCGTCCTCAACGTTTTAATGGCGGCACGAGATCGAACGATAAAATAAGCCAAAAATCATTTGGTAAACAAAATCCAAGAAAAGAAACATTTACCGTTCTGAGAGGATGACATGCGGGACCCATGAGGCAGCAGCATCCTCAACGATTCCAAGGCGGCAGGGGATCAAAAGAAAAAAAAGGAAATATCCAGAAATTAATTAGGGGTTCAAAATAAATCCATCAGAAGAAACTTTTATTGTTCATAGAGGATGACATGTGGGACCGACGTGCCAACAGCATCCTCATCGTTTCAAAGGGGGCAGGAGATCAAAAGAAAAAGGCAAATAGCCAGACATTAGGGGTCAAAAATAACTCCAAAAAAGGAAACTTTTATTGTTCGTAGAGGATGACATGCGGGACCCATGATTCAGCAGCTTACTCAACGTTTCAAAGGCGGCATGAGATCGAAAGAAAAACGCAAGTGACAAAATATCAGGAGCTAAAGATAATCAAGAAAAAAAGAAACTTTATTGTACATAGAGGATGACATGCGGGTCCCATTTAGCAGCAGCGGTCTCAACGTTTCAAATGCGGCTTGAGATCAAAAGAAAAAGAAAATAGCCAGAAATTAGGGGGTAAAAAAAACTCCAAGAAAGGAAAGCTTTATCGTTCATACAGGCTGACATGTCGGACCTATGAGCCTGCAGCTTACTCAGCGTTTCAAAGGCGGCAGGCCGGCAGGGGATCAAAAGAAAAAGGAAATAGCCAAAAATCAGATGGTGAAAAAAATCCAAGAAAAGAAACTTTTATTGTACATAGAGGATGACATGCGGGTCCCATGAGCCAGCAGGTTCCTCAACGTTTCAAACGTGGCATGAGATCGAAAGAAAAAGGAAAGTGACCAAATATCAAGAGCCAAAAATAATCCAAGAAAAGAAACTTTATGTTACATAGAGGATGACATGTGGGTCCCATTTTGCAGCAGCGGTCTCAACGTTTCCAAGGCGGCACAGGACCAAAAGAAAAATGAAGTAGCCAGAAATCAGGGGGTGAAAAAAATCCAAGAAAAGAAAGATTTCAATTGGGCTGTATCTGGACATCTGGGCCTTCGAACTATCCTGCTGGGCCTTTTGTCTCGTACAATTTCAGCCCACTCCAAAACAGGAAAGTTCGGATTTTTCTAAAAAAAACAGGAAAGTCCTATGCATCGCAAAAACAAAAAACAAGGACACTCAACATATAAGTTTGTTTATGTAAAAATAAAGATTTAATTTATCCGTTTGCAATAGCTCAGAGCGAAATAATCAAGATATCACATGTTTCTTGTACGGGGAGGCTGACATCGGGGACCCATGAGCCAGCAGCGTCGTCAACGTTTCAAAGGCGGCAGGGGATCGAAAATAAAATAAAAAACCAAAAGTCAGTTGGTAACAAAATCCAAGAAAAGAAAACATTTATCATTCTGAGAGGATGACATGCGGGACCCATGAGGCAGCAGCATTCTCAAACGTTTCCAAGGCGGCAGGGGATCAAAAGAAAAATAAAGGAAATAGCCAGAAATTATTTAGGGGTCAAAAATAAATCCACCAAAGGAAACTTTTATTGTTCATAGAGGATGACATGTGGGACCGACCTGCCAACAGCGTCCTCATCGTTTCAACGGGGGCAGGGGATCAAAAGAAAAAGGCAAATAGCCAGAAATTAGGGGTCAAAAATAACTCCAATAAAGGAAACTTTTATTGTTCGTAGAGGATGACATGCGGGACCCATGAGCCAGCAGCTTACTCAACGTTTCAAAGGCGGCATGAGATCGAAAGAAAAAGGCATGACCAAATATCAGGAGCCAAAAATAATCCAAGATTTATTGTACATAGAGGATGACATGTGGGTCCCATTTTGCAGCAGCGGTCTCAATGTTTGTAATGCGGCTTGAGATCAAAAGAAAAAGAAAGTAGCTAGTAATTAGGGGGTGAAAAAAAATCCAAGAAAAGAAACTTGATGGACATAGAGGATGACATGCGGGTCCCTTGAACCAACAGCTTACTCAACGTTTCAAACGTGGCATGAGATCGAAAGAAAAAGGCAAGTGACCAAATATGAGGTGCCAAAAAAAACTCCAAGAAAAGAAAGTTGATTGCTCATAGAGGATGACATGCGGGTCCCATTTAGCTGCAGCGGTCTCACCGTTTGAGAGGCGGCAGGGGATCGAAAGAAAAAGTCAAGTGACCAAATATGAGGTGCCAAAAATAATCCAAAAAAAGAAAGTTTTATAGTACATAGAGGATGACATGCGGGTCCCATGAGTCAGCAGCTTACCATACGTTTCCAAGGCGGCAGGGGATCAAAAGAAAAAGGAAATAGCCAAAAATCAGAGGGTGAAAAAAAATAAAGAAAATAAACTTTTATAGTACATAGAGGATGACATGCGGGTCCCATGAGCCAGCAGGTTCCTCAACGTTTCAAACTTGGCATGAGATCGAAAGAAAAAGGCAAGTGACCAAATATGAGGAGCCAAAAATAATTCAAGAAAAGAAAGTTTTATAGTACATAGAGGATGACATGCGGGTCCCATTTAGCAGCAGCGGTATCAGCGTTTGAGAGGCGGCAGGGGATCAAAAGAAAAAAGAAATTGCCAAAAATCAGATGGTGAAAAAAAACAAGAAAATGAACTTTTATAGTACATAGAGGATGACATGCGGGTCCCATGAGCCTGCAGGTTCCTCAACGTTTCAAACGTGGCATGAGATCGAAAGAAAAAGGCAAGTGAAAAAATATCAGGAGCCAAAAATAATTCAAGAAAAGAAAGTTTTATAGTACATAGAGGATGACATGCGGGTCCCATTTAGCAGCAGCGGTATCACCGTTTGAGAGGCGGCAGGTGATCGAAAGAAAAAGGTAAGTGACCAAATATGAGGTGCCAAAAATAATCCAGGAAAAGAAAGTTTTATAGTACATAGAGGATGACATGCGGGTCCCATTTAGCAGCAGCGGTATCACCGTTTGAGAGGCGGCAGGGGATCGAAAGAAAAAGGCAAGTGACCAAATATGAGGTGCCAAAAATAATTCAAGAAAAGAAAGTTTTATAGTACATAGAGGATGACATGCGGGTCCCATTTAGCAGCAGCGGTATCACCGTTTGAGAGGCGGGATCGAAAGAAAAAGGCAAGTGACCAAATTTGAGGTGCCAAAAATAATCCATGAAAAGAAAGTTTTATAGTACATAGAGGATGACATGCGGGTCCCATTTAGCAGCAGCGGTATCACCGTTTGAGAGGCGGCAGGGGATCGAAAGAAAAAGGCAAGTGACCAAATTTGAGGTGCCAAAAATAATCCATGAAAAGAAAGTTTTATAGTACATAGAGGATGACATGCGGGTCCCAGTTAGCAGCAGCGGTATCACCGTTTGAGAGGCGGCAGGGGATCGAAAGAAAAAGGCAAGTGACCAAATTTGAGGTGCCAAAAAAACTCCAAGAAAAGAAAGTTGATTGCACATAGAGGATGACATGCGGGTCCCATTTAGCAGCAGCGGTCTCAACGTTTCCAAGGCGGCAAGGGATCAAAAGAAAAAGGAAGTAGCCAGAAAGCAGGGGGTCAAAAAAATCCAAGAATAGAAAGAATTTTGGTTCATAGAGGATGACATGCGGGACCCATGATCCTGCATCGTAAACGGCTCGTTGAACGAGATGGCGCGATGTAGAAAAAAAACAATGCCAGAGAGGCTGCCATCTGGGCCCTACATCCCTCGGCGGTGCGGATTTGCGTTGACTCGGCCGGCGAACCCGAGATTTCGAGATGCACCACGTCCCGGGCCACCATACGCCACGTTTTGGCCGCTTTCGTCGGGCTAGGTGGCCTCAAAAACGAGAAAAAAAAGTTTTGACATGCACCACGGAGGGACCAAAATCGTCGGCCATGGTACACCAGCAACCACGGCGCGACTTCAACTTCGTCGGCCATGGCAACTTTTCTTGTAGTGATAGAGATTTGTTTGTTTTAAAGATATTTTTAATTGTGTACAAGATGGAAAATATAACTTTAGGCTATCCACAATGTTGCTATTGCCAAATCTGATACGATGGTGAATTTGGCTTTGGTGTGAAATATAGCAATAGCTCCACAATGTAGTGGTTCCAAATATTTATAACGTGGGTCCCGCCATCAAGCTAAAACAACTCATAAAGCCAATATGGAACTACTCTCACAATGTAGGGAACTAGTTCCAAATGCCAAAAGTGAAATTTGGCATCGGAGCACCTATTTGCTCCGGTTCCCTGTTTTTCTGGTTTTGGAACTACCTCTACAATGTATGGAACTAGTTCAAAAAGCCAAAAATCAAATATGGAACCACTTTTGGCTACACGTTGTGGATGCTCTTAGCAAATTCCTAGTATTTTTCATGGTCGATGTAAAAAAAGTATTTTTCATGGTTGATGTAAAAAAACAAGTTTTTTTCATGGTCGATGTAAAAAAAGAGAGAAAACATGTCTCATAAAAAGCCTTATGGTTAGCACAATTTTTTTACGGAGTAACTCTTTTTTACATAGCCCAAATTACTATTCGATTTTTCCATTGAAATATTTTATGTGTATAAAGCAAGCGAAGAAGTACACATGCATTTTTCGTTTTATTCTTTTTTGACATTTCAAAATGTATAGAAGATGAATTTCGAAATAAAGAGATCATATGCACCCAAGAACCAACAAGCATATCCCCTTGAACCCGAACATACTCAGGGCCCTTTTGTTGTGCCTTTTTTTTTGCCTTTTTGGCTTTTGGATTTTGGAAGCCAAAAACAAATATTATATTCTTTTGGCTTCCAAAATCCAAAAGCCAAAAAGCCACAGCAAAAGGGCCCTCAGCTTCAGACTTGGGATTTCGTAGGCTAGGGTTCCACAGTTTTCCAGCAACCAGTAATAATTTCAACTCTGCCCCAAAATTCCCTTGAAATCCCCCCGCTTCCAAAATTCAAAGCGATGTGAAATAAGTACAGTGTCGATCTTATCCCCCCGGACCGCTCAATTCAGACCTATCACCGGCGGCGCCGAACCCCGCATCTCTCTCTCACGCTTCCACCCTGCATGACCCACCGGATCATCTCACACGCCGGCGCCGGCCCACTGTCCCACTCCCACACCAGCACTACTGCCTTCTCATCGGCCACCGTAGTGACCGACGACGTTCCGCCGTCTCCCTTGCTTTTTAGCAAGCCGGAGTAGCTTCCACCTCCCCCACCCCCACCGACGACCACTGTACCATACGAGCTCCTCCGTAGCCGACTTCCACCGCCGCCTTGTCAGCGACAGTCACCATCGCCGGGTTCTCGTATCTTAATCCCCGACTCCTTCCGTCCACCGGACTGGAGAGATGGGCGCTTCCATGGTCGACGGCAGGAAACCAAAGCGTACACGCGCCGACTTCCAAGAAGGTTGATATGGCCGCATTCGTTATGCATGTGATTTCGAAAAGTATTTTTTTGCTTACTTGCACCGCCATCTCATTAGCATTTTTTTTGTAATGCATGCTAGATATTATTGCAATACAGAAGAATGAATTAAAAGAGAAACGGATACGGAATATATGTATAAGATATGCAAGCCGTGTGGGCACAAACATGTGTAACGCTATTGCCTCTAGTGCAAACCTGAACAAAATCGGAGAAGAACCCTTTCCCCTTCCCAAAGATAAAGAACAATGTTATGATTCACAATTTGATCATGCTGA
Source organism: Lolium multiflorum (assembly GCA_030979885.1). NCBI lineage: Eukaryota > Viridiplantae > Streptophyta > Magnoliopsida > Poales > Poaceae > Lolium > Lolium multiflorum. The sequence goes on along the minus strand of CM061751.1, from coordinate 142,598,318 downwards.
GCCTCTTGGAGAGCTGACTCAGGAAGATGCCTTGCCTGACCATTCTCCTCAACCCCACCAGGTGATTTCTGTGTTTTTTACTTTGAGATATCTGTTTTGCAACTTCCATGTGTTGTATACTTGTATCCTGAATCCCACCAAACATGTTCACATGCCACCTCTAGGTCTCCTTAATGCATCATATATATGTTTCAGCATGCACGTCATCCTTTACTGTTCTTCATTCTATTCCATTTGCATATCATCATATATGGGACTTCTGTAGACTGAAATATCGTTTATGTGTGCTAGGAATCTGCAGCTTCAAGTAAGAATTTCGCAGGAACCACCAATGAGAGGAAGACCATTCAACAGGCACCTGAATCGGTGATAGAACAGCGGCAACCAAAAAAGAAACCTGCTTCTGCTACTAGACAGTCTCAGCGATTCATGGCACCAGTTGAAGAAAATAACGAAAATTCTAAGAGTACTGAAATAAAAAAACGTGGTGAACACCCCAAGCGGTTGAATCAGCCACCTGTTACCAATCCAGTCAACCAGCGACAATCGGCAGCAGAACCAGTTTCCACAGCAACTTCTCAGCCACAATTGGCAGCAGAACCAGTTTCCACAGCAACTTCTCAACAACAATTGGCAGCAGAACAAGTTTCCACGGCAACTTCTCAGCCACAATTGGGATCAGCAGTAGCTGTGGTAGGAAATACTGCCCAAGGACACACTGTACCAGTCCCAGCTGACACAACCACAACTGGCCAAACACTGCTAGCACAACATCAACAAACTGTTGATGATCTCCCACTGACCCATATTAGTCCTGCCATAGACAACTCCCCTGAGGATGAGCCCCACACCGAAGAAGGTACATTTTCCAATGCTTATAGTTTCATTCTCCGTTATAAAGTTATACTTTATAGAGATATATATATAATGCTTATAGTTTCATTCTCCGTTATACCTACCTTGATAGCTTGATGTAATGCTTAACTTTGTAGTTGCACCACGATCAAGAAAAACGAGGGGCCCAACAGTAGGGAAAATGTTCGTAGCTAAGCTTGCTGGGATGGAATCAAGATTTCGCCTTTCATCTATCGTAGGTGGCAGAAGGCCACTGGACCCAGAAGAATCTTGTAAATTAGCATCGGATGTAGGAATTTTCGTCAGGAATGAAATTCCTATCTTCCCAACATGGAAAGAGCACGTAGACACCTCTGCGCATTTTGAAAAATTAGTGCACAGGTTACACGTAAGTCATCTTTCTCTTGGTAATGTTACTCATACTAGTATACCACATTGGCACGTCCCGTTCCTTCTAGCTTGTTGTTGGATCTATGTATATCACACCAACGGTTTATATTGTTGTGAACAGTTAAGGTTCGAGTTCGATGAGGACCAAGAGGAAGTAAAGCATGTTCTCAACAGTCTATTCTCAGACTGTCTGCGCCAGTATCGCAGCAGGCTAAAGAAGAAATACTTCACTGGAAAGATTACTGGGAGTGTTCCAACTATATCTCCTTTTAAGCAAATGACTGACAAACAGTGGGGAGATCTTGTGAAGCACTGGTCTGATCCAAAGAATATGGTATGATTTGTAAGACTGAGACCAGATCACATCTTGGATTCTTATTTATAGCAGTGTCTCACTAGTCTCCTTTTTGCAGAATTTGGCTAAACAGAATCAGGAAAACCGCGGTAAACTACTTTTACCTAGCCGTACGGGATCTCGTAACCTTATAGTGCACATTCGGCAAAAAGTAAGGACATGTTGTTTTATACTGCTATTTAGAAATATTTTAGTAAAAGATCATGCAGAGTATATACACCAGTGTGCAGCTTATATTATGATCCTCCATTTCAACCACGTTATTCGATTTATAAATGGTAGTACTAAAATGCAGATGTTACATAATGCAAGTAAAAGGGAACCAAACAAAGAGATGACTCTGCCAGAGATTTTTGAAGCATGCCAGAAGAACAAACTTGAAGTGATTGGAGAAGTCGCACAGAGTGTTCTTGTAAGTCTTCTCAAAGATTGAAATTTTGTGACGACTCACATCCCAACTTATAGGAGTAGTAAAGTACATGTCAATATGATATTATATATGTTTATTAAAATTCATGTGATGTGAATCAGACATGCCAAACTGTAGGAATAAAAGTAGGTCATACACATGATAAATCTACTATCAGCAAGTTTCTCTGTAGTAACTATCATGTTTACACATGTGTACGAACTGAATTTTTTGCAGGAAGATATGAAATTAGAGATGGCAAAAACCGGTAAAAACGGTCTGGAAAAAACCGATGAAGAATGTGTGAAGGCATTTTCTATGGCAATAAAAAAGAAAGGCATTGCCAAAAACACTTTCTTACGGAATGCTGGACTGCTGAAGTGCAAGTCCATGTCCAAGTCAAAGTATTTGCATGCTCAAGTTCTAAAGGAGCAACTCCAAGTAGAACGAGCTGCATCAGCTGCGCTAAGACTAGAAGTCGACAATTTTAGAACGATAGCAGCACAGAAGGAGGCCCTACTGGAGCAGGTTAGGAATGCTAGTAAGTAGTAAGAAGAGTATCTGCTAGATAATTGGAGATGAACGGGGACAGTGACAGGTCATTACCTTTGTCTTGTAAAATGGTTCCTTAGTCTGAGCATATTTCGTAGGTGCATTTATCTGCAATTGCTATGATCTTGGTGGTCGTTTCCTTGTTGTGATGTGGATTTTTTTGAACCGGAACCCTGCTGATTGTTAATATTATAAGTGGATTGCCTAGCCCTTTCCATCAGTTCTGACTTTTGGTTCCGTTGGCTCGTGGATGAAGCTTGACGTGGTATCAGAGCCCATAGTCTCAAGTTCGAGTCATCGCTTTCACAAACCTTCTCTTCTCTTCTCCCGGTCTAGCCTTTTCTGTCAGTTTGGACTTTTTGTTGCGATGTATAAAGTGGATTGCCTAGCCCTTTCCATCAGTTCGGACTTTTGGTCGCGTTGGCTAGTGCATTAAAGCTTGACACTGATGATTTTCTGTGATCCATTGATTTCCATCTTTCTACATACTGGTCTAGAAGCTTGTCAACTGGTCTGGTTCATTCATCGCTGTATTGAGTGCAATGAACGGAACAGTGGCTTCTCCTTTGTGTTGTGCTGCAACACAACAGCTGTTCCTGCTTCTGTACAGGTGAGTTGTGAACAGAGATACTTATGTATGCTACCAAATTTCGACTCCATATAATCAATAGCTTAACAACCCTCTAATTCAAAATCTCAACATTATTTCACACACTGAAATATTTTGTACGCGTTTTGAATTGGAGAACATGGGAACCGACTTTGGTTTCTGATTATGACTTGATGTGACCCTAGGCCCTGGATTCCTGAGCAGAAGGTATGTGTAAAAACAAAGAGATTACAAAGTGCTAATTCCCTTTTTTTGTAAGTCCTGGTGGCATTGACACTCCTTTCTTACTTGCTATATTTTTTTGGTGTTTATATATAATAGAGAATTACCAGCTTATTGTCGAACCCGTTAGATTTTGGGCAATAATTGTTACGTGGCTGCTTCTTAATTAAAGTTTATCATGTCATGTAGATGGATTTGTGAAAGATGCAGCGGGTCGTTCTTCAGATCGTCTACATGGGATTCCCATCTACATGTATGTTCACGGTTTCATGGAGTACTTCAGCTCATAGCAGCCACATACGATCCTGCAAGATTTGCATTTTTTTTGACCTTGCAAGATTTGCATTCAATGTATCGCCAAGACGCGTCCGTGAGAACTCTAGAAACATCTTCGTCTGACTCGTTTTGGCGCGCGCAGTTCCCGAGCGAATCCAATGAATTTTGACCGTTCTCTTAAAAAAAGGAACTTTGACCGTTGGATCAAGCGTTGGAGAACTGTTGTGCCAACGGCCAATAATTATGATCGTCGTAACCGATTTTCAACGTGATGATGAATTGATGTGACATTTGGCCGTACTAGTACGGTCTCATATTTTTGTATTACTTGGACTGTAGCCAAATTCGAAATCTCATTCCAGCGGCAAAACTTCCCGCCCGAAAAATACAAATATTTCACACGCTTCTAACTTCCCATTCTACCCTCGTAAAGATGACAACAATGTCCATGTATAAGTCGGTTGGTGGGGGGTCTACCCGTCATTTTTTTTCGATCACCACCTCCCTAGCTCCGGAAACTCCCCGAAAAAAAATTCATTTCCCTCACTCTCTCCTCTGAGACCACCCACCGGAACTTCCCAAGTCCCTCTCTCTCCCACCTCCACGACCACCGCACCGGAACATCCCCGCCGGACTTCCCTGGCCTACCCGAGGCCTCGCGATCCTCGTCATCCGGCTGCCTGCCGGAGCCGCTTCATCGACGCCGTCATCAACCGGACCGGATCATCCCCGCCGAACCTCGAAACCATATGCTCATCCAGCAGTCTACCGCAGTCGCTTCAGCTGCGGCATCGTCCACCCCACCGGAGCCGCTTCGCCGGATCCGTCGTCCACCGCATCGGATCTTGCTCACCGACACCGCTGTGCATGAACCGGATCTGCTTCACCGGCGCCGTGTATGATCTAAACTCTTCTACTGTCGCTTTTCTATTGCTTGCCTGCAAGTTCTTGTTTAATCTTGGGGGAACCTGTTTGTGCTAACGACGCGCCGTTACGTTTTTGCAGACGAGATGAGTAACCATGAAGTGTAATGGCCGTCTCTCCAACCCCAAGTAGCACATGTAGCGTACTTCATCACCGGATCTATCAACCCCAGGAAGATCTGCTGTGACTCCCACAGAGTGCTTCTCCTAATGTAAGTCCCTTGTTTTAGCGCCATGTTCTGGGTTCAGATGCTTGTTTGTCTGAAGCTCTTTTAGTTCATTCCTAGCTATGACCGTAACACCTTGCTATTTTCTACTTCATTGCTAACTTTAAGCGATTGAACATTTTGGTTTGCATTCCCTGCTCTGTAGATGTAGCCATCATAACTTCTATCTTGCTCAGTCGTTGTTACAAAAATTATACTGTAGGTATTATAGTAACATCCTGCTATTATTTAGTTCATGGCCAATTTTAAGTAATTGCACATGTTGGTTCGCATTCCCTGCTCTATAGCTTTTGGCATCGTAACTTCTATATTTGGTTTACATTCCCTGCTCTGTAGATCTAGCCATCATAACTTTATCTTGCTCAGTCGTTGTTACAAAAATTATGGCCTGCTACTATGTTGTTTGTGCCAATTTTTTACTCCATGAACATGTTGGCTTGCATTCCCTGTACTACAGGTGATGCCATTGTTTTGTATCTAGTTCATTGTAAGCTAACAAAGTAAGGACTTAGTTTGGCATGCTATCACTCTGCTATCTAGCCTGTAGTACAAATAAACTTGTCATACTACTAGATAATAATTTTGCGTGCCATCTTGTTCTTCAAAAGCTGCATTATTGACTTGTTTCTCTGACTTGGCATGACGCTCACATATGGAAAGCTGAACATATTGGTTTGCATTCCCTCTTATACAAGTTCACAGGTGATCCCACTATATTCTGTATCTGGTCCATCCTAAGCTCAAGCATTAACTATCCTCTATGTGTTGCTCATTACAAGTTTATATCCCGAAACATCTTGATTTGCATCCCCTTCACTATAAGTTCAGGAGTATTATTTAGTTCACTTGGCACATGTTGGTTCACATTCCCTCCTCTTTAGCTTTTGCCATCGTAACTTCTATTTTTGGTTTACATTCCCTGCTCTGTAGATGTAGCCATCATAACTTCATCTTGCTCAGTCGTTGTTACAAAATTTATAGCCTGCTACTATGTTGTTCATGCCAATTTTGTACTCCCTGAACATGTTGGTTTGCATGGGACTCGACAGTAGTAAGTCTGCTGTTTCATTCTAACATGCTCTGTTATATTGGCTGTTGGTATGCGGCATGCACTCTTTGTTTGCTTATTGTGCGCATTACAATGATCTTGTTATAACGACGAAATGATGAGTTCCAAATTCTTTGCCAAACAATATTGTAGTGTCATTGCCTTTCCATTGTTGCTGTCTTAACTTGTAATGTCTTTGTTTCAGATATAGGTGCTGCATGGACAACTTAAAAGATTGCCGGATCGCTTCATTGTATTGCTAGGTTTAATTACCATTCAATTTCTCTGGGTTCTGTAATATTTTTTCAATGCCTTGCAGCTGATGTAATATTTAGTTAGTTTTTATAGTTCTTTCGCGCATTTTTTCTTTGGTGCTTGTGGTAAGTGAGGCTATCCGACAGAAATCAATGCTGCGTAAATATTCTCAGTATCTAAATCACGAATTCCCATCCCTTAAACGGCCCAATTAAACGAAATCACATATGTGCCTGCCCGCAAAATCCTAAAGCGCATATTATGCCGGCATATAAACAGCAACTAAACGGGCTGGCCCACTTACTTCTTGGGCCAGCCCATTTGATTTACGGTGGACCCCACACACTAATTGGGCGGGCCCACTTGCTTTAAGGTGGACCCCACCAACTACTGGGCCGGCCCACTAATTAGTTGGGCCAGCCCATTTGCTTTTTGGTGGACCCCACATAATAAATGGGCCGGCCCTTTAAGAGGAAAGTGGGACCCACCTGTGTTTTTGGCCCGGCCCAATATCTTGTTGGGCCGGCCCACTTGCTATATGGTGGACCCCACATACTAGTTGGGCCGGCCCTTTAACAGGAAAGTGGGACCCACATGTGTTTTTGGCCCGGCCCACTATCTTGTTGGGCCGGCCCACTTGCTATATGGTGGTCCCACATACTAAATGGGCCGGCCCTTTAATAGGAAAGTGGGACCCACCTGTGTGGCCCGGCCCACTATCTTGTTGGGCCGGCCCACTGCTATATGGTGGACCCCACATACTAAATGGGCCGGCCCTTTACAGAAAGTGGGACCCACCTGTGTTTTTGGCCGCCCACTATCTTTGGGCCAGCCCACTTGCTATATGGTGGACCCCACATACTAAATGGGCCGGCCCTTTGGGAAAGTGGGACCCACTGTGTTTTTGGCCGGCCCACTATTTTGTTGGGCCGGCCCACTTGCTGTATGGTGGACCCCCAAACGAAATGGGCCGACCCTTTAACTGGAAAGTGGGACCCACCTGTGTTTTTGGCCCGGCCCACTAGCTTGTTGGGCCGGCCCACTTGCTATACGGTGGACCCCACACACTAAATGGGCCGGCCCTTTAACAGGAAAGTGGGACCCACCTGTGTTTTTGGCCCGGTCCACTTGCTTCTTGGGCCGGCCCAGTTGCTGTAAGGTGGACCCCACATGTTAAATGGGCCGGCCCATTTAAGTTTTGACCAGTCAACCTTAGAGGTTAGGCCCGGCCCACGTAACTAATGGACCAGCCCAGCTATATAGTTGACCGGTCAAACTATGTCATCTGGCCCGGCCCGCTTAAGACGTGGCAGGCCTCGTGTGGGCCTACCATCTACCACGGGGTTTCAGCCGGTTAACGCCGTTAACTGGCAGTTAACGGCGTCTGCCACGTGTCAGTTTGCATGACGTCAGCAGTCAACGGGCTCCCGAAAACACTTCCGCAACGGTCCGATTTTCCGTGGCGGAAGGGCGCCCAAGCGCGACGGACCGAAAAAATCGTCGTTGGACTTTGCCTGACGCAGTTTCGACAACGGAACCCATATCGTCGGGTTAGGCCCATAGGCGACGAAAAATGCCCCTTAGTTGACGATTTTGGGACGTTGTCTATCAGAACTTTTCTTGTAGTGGAAGCTTTTGGGAGGTTTTTGAAATTTCCATGTTTGAAACCCAAAACCACTTCTCTTCATGTTGTTGACTTCATAAGATAGAGTTTAGGGGTTAGGGGTATAGATACATGATTTGTCTTGTTTGAATATGTGTCTAGACCTTGTTTATCAACTTTAATGCTTACTATATGACATAAGAACACTATGTGCTTTAATTTGGTTTTTATTTTTTTAAAATTTTGATGCACATTTTGAATCTTGGTCAAATCCTAGGTTTGACCGAGATTTGAACAAGTTTAAAACAAGAAAATAAAAGGTAAGCCCGCCAGACTGGATCCTTCTTAGTCACTCTATAATGAAGCTTTTAGGGGGGTTGTTGAAAATGTAAGCATGTATCCTTCTTAGTACGTCACACCACAATGCTTTTGGGAGGGTTTTTGAAATGTCCATGTTTGAAACCCAAAACGACTTCTCTTCGTGCTTGACTTCATAATTAAGACAAAGTTTAGGGTTAGGGGTAGATACATGATTTTTCTGGTTTGAATATGTCTACACTTTGTTTATCAACTAGCTTGAGTTTTGGGTTTCAAACATGGAAATTTCAAGAACCTCCCAAAAGCTTCATTTTAGAGTGACTAAGAAGGATCCAGGCTTACCTTTTCATTTTCATGTTTTAAACTTGTTTAAATCCTGGTCAAACCTAGGATTTGACAAAGATTCAAATATATGGGCATAAAATTCAAAAAAAATAGAAAAATGAAAAACCAAAGCACATAATCTTCTTATGTCATATAGTAAGCATTAAAGTTGACAAAAAAGGTCTAGACATATGCAAACTAGACAAATCATGTATCTACCCCCTAACCCCTAAACTCTGTCTTATGAAGTCAAGCATGAAGAGAAGTCGTTTTGGGTTTCAAACATGGAAATTTCAAGAACATCCCAAAAGCTTCATTTTAGAGTGACTAAGAAGGATCCATGATTACCTTTTCATTTTCATGTTTTAAACTTGTTTAATCTTGGTCAAACCTAGGATTTGACCAAGATTCAAGTGGGCACAAAATTTAAAAAATCAGAAAAATGAAAAACCAAAGTACATAGTCTTCTTATGTCATGTAGTAAGCATTCAAGTTGATAAAATGGTTCATGCAGGCGTCTTAGCTCCTAAAAAAAATTATACACCAATTGATTTGACGAATTGATGATTTACTCTAGTCTGCTTCTAGACCATGCAGCTAGCGAGTATTCATATGTACTGCATGGAGCCCCCAACTTTTGACTTCCCGTGTCGGAAAAGGCCTGTCTAATAATGTGGGGCAGTGAGGTATCCCGAAGTATCTAGAGGGTTCCAGTGTTTCAGGCTTTCAGCATCGCCAGTCCAAGGGAAGGATGGGTGACGAATCCGTGCATTCACAGCCGTTTAGATCTGAAGAGTCCTTGTATGATGAGCGGTAGATAGCACCTCTAAGCTGCAAATCAACAGCTTCAATTACTTCAAATGAGCATTGGCCGGAAGGCTGACAGAGTGAAAAAATTCAATTTCAAAAACTCATGTATAGAATAGAAAAAAATAAAAAACATGTAGATAGAATAGAGGTATAGATAGATTAGCCCAAAAAAGAAGAGGACGGGGAAATTTCGAACGCTCGCCTTTAACTCAGCACAGCAGACACCTCCCTCGCGCACCTAAACTTTCGAACGCGCGCCCAATATTTCGAACGCTCGCCTTTAACTCAGCACCCAGCCCACCTTGTTCTTCTCTAGACACCTCCTTCGGCGCCCTGTTCTTCTCTAGACACACCCTCGGTGAACCAGGCCGCGCACCAAAACTTCCCCACGCTGTCTATCAGCCGCGTCAGCCGGCGACTGCTGGTGGCGCCGTTCTTCTCCAGCCGCACCGGCAGGCGCGGTCAGCTGGTAGATCCTCACGGTATGCATGCTATCTTCAGGCCTGGGCAAGTACGATTCATTATAGCTCAATCGAAGTCAGTCGCCGTCGCCCAGCCCTTATAAGTTCGTTAGTTCGTTCGAATCGATCGGTTGATATTGTTTTCCTCTCGATGTGTTTGTTTGACATTGTTTTCCGCTTTACCTATTTGCTCGAATTCGTTCGTACTGTACACTGTACTGCTCACCATTGCCCAATGTCTCTAGTCGTCGCTTGGTGCCAGTCCTCTATGGACCTGTTTGTAATCTTATTACTTCTGGGTTCTTTGCACTGCTAATACATCGGTGGATTTACGGCCAAAAAGAAGAAAGAATTTGTTGGTATTATATTGCTTTCGATTGATCTGTTCGCCCCCAAGCTTTTACAGAAGCCGCAAGAGATTCAAGGATGAAATGGCTCTCCTTGTTTGCGGTGGCGGATCTACAGGGTATGCCGTATATGCCACGGCATACCCTGCGTCCAAGCCGTGCAAGATCTTTGATAGTTTAATGAGCTGAGCAATTAATCAAGATGAGTGATGTATATGTATACATGCGGTGCTAATACATGTGGCGGTGCAGCCATGCGAACACTGAGCTAGTGCATGTAACCGATTGATTAGACATCCGATTGATTTGGCCAAAATCCGGTGATAACACATGCCCCCCTGGTTTTGGTAATGATAATATCAAAACCATCTGTTTTTCCTTCGAGGGGTCATGTCGTGGCAGAGCAGAACCGTCGCAGTATTCTTCATCATGACGCCTTGCCTTCTCAACTTCTCTGCACGATTTGACAGTTTTGAATATTTTATGATTTGCCACACTTTTCTTAAAAGTGTCTATTATTTGCCACATGACCACCACATGTCTCTTTTTATTTAACCGCATCGAACAGTTCACTTCTTCATCCTCCTGCTTCAAACCAGCCATCGGCCCAAAAACCCTCCTCCTCTGTAACCATGTCTTCCTCTTCCTCCTCCCAATCCTTTTCCTCGAGTGAGCTGGAGCCAGAGGTCAGCCAGATGGAAGCGTACAATAGGCGCGCTCCCAAGCATTGGGACGAGCAAGAGTTCGACTTCGACTTCGTACCAGAGGGTCGACCCGAGGACCTCGTCTGGTCGGATGGCGACATGCCCCTGACTGACGGGGAAGATGACCTCCGATTCCTGATTGACGGAGAACTGGAGGCGGAGAGCGACGACGACGACCCTCTCTTCCGGGGTAAATTCACTTCCTCCACCAAAGAAGAAGAAGAAGAAGAAGAGGACGACGAAGACGAAGACATCTCCTCCGACACGAAGAAGGAACCAGAGGACGACACCTCCTCCGATGAACCGCCACCAAAGCGCATCCGTGGCTGGGCCTGGTCCGATGAGGAGGATGATGATGAAGAGGAAGAGGCCTCCGCTGAAGGTCACAGTAGCAGCGACGAGGAATTCGTCGACAGTAGCAATGACGGCAGCTACCCCAGCGACGACGAAGACGGCAACAGCCCTTAGAGTAGGGATTTACTAGCATAAGACTAGCCGTAGCAATCTGTTCCCCTTTTGTTGAGCAATCAGCTTCTCCTTGTAAGAAATCCCCTTTTAAATCAATGAAGATGGATAGATTCTTCCTTTTGAGGGCAATCAGCTCTTCTATGTAAGAAATCTGATCATCGATGAAGAATTTCCTCTAATTTGACTTTGTCGATTTTCTTCAAATTGATTTAGCCGATTTTCCCTCAATACTCCACTATAATAAATATAGCATATCTATGATAGTACTCTATGATACCACCCACTATGCACCCATGTTCCAAACACCACTCCCGCTGACTGTACCTTATTGTATCGAGCGATAAGCTTGATGAGCAACCCAAACAAACAAAAAAAGACTGTACCTTATTGTACTTGCTCTTACCCGTATCTTCTCTTTCTCTTTCATCGCGAGTGCAGCTAATTCAGTTAGTCTTCCAATGAATATTAATATTTTGTCTCAATGATGTCATGTTTCGACTAACAATTAGCACTTTTGAATTCTTAGATTGCCTTTTCACACGATGCACTTCTTTTAATTTATTTTACCACATTTCAATGTGAACCTTGACCAAATAAATAGGACAACAATATCACGATCATATAATACATAAGCAGCATTGTTAGAATCGTGTTGGAAAATACTTTCTAATGATACCAGTTTTATATCAATTTTTTTATATACTTCATCCTGAAAAATATGTTTCAACTTCATCAAAACTTGCATGTATCTGCAAACTAAACTCATCTAAATACATGTATATCTACATAAAATTGAAACATCATTTTTAAATAGAGAGATATAGATTAATATTTTTTCGAAGATAAAATACGAAAAACAAGGGTGCATTGTTTATTGAAATGGAGTGAGTAGTATATATAAAATCATTTTAGTTGCCAATGATCATGTTGAGGGCCTCTATTTCTTGTTTTGCTCAGGCCCTCCGTATTCTCAGGTACGGCCCTGGTGGTCTATGAACCTGTATGTAATCTTATTACTTTTGGCTTCTTTGCACTGCTAATAGATCGGCGGAATTACGGCAAAAAAGAAGAAAGAATGTGTTGGTATTGTATTGCTTTCGATAGATCTGTTCGCCCCTCCCCCCCAAGCATTTATAGATGGCACAAGAGATTCAAGGATGAAATTGCTCTCCTTGTTCATAAGGCAAAGAGGAAATCATATCATGGGTAGAACATTATATATATATTTTGCTGCTTGGGATCTATGATCCTTTTAGTTGCTGCTCTCCAGCAACTTTTGTACATATTTCCCTCTTTTTATTAATAAAAAAATAATAAGTGGGGAAACCCAGTGGTCAGCCTAAAAAAATCTGTTCGCTAGGTAGCCGTAGTTTTGCACTCAGTTTGTTTGCTGAAATCGGCTCAAATAATGTAGCATTTATAGTTTTATATTCGACCTGTTTGCTCAGGTATGCTTGCTTACATTCGTAGGTGACCTGTTTGTTGAAATAGCTTATCGCTTCTCTGACCATCTATCTCCTCAACAGATGGACAGAACTTGGATATTATTTGACTCATTAACCACACCAACATATTTGAGTGGTATTGAAGACTTCATGAAGCACGTTAGTGATTTTACTGACGGCGACAAGACAAAGGAAGTGATTTGTCCATGCCGCGTATGTTTGAATATTGGGTCCAAGCCTCAACATGTAGTCTCAGATCATTTATTCGTTTATGGGATGGACCAGACATATATCAGGTGGATTAACCATGGTGAACACTATGATCAGCCTGACATTATTGATCCTCTTTATTCTGATGGTTATCAGCCTGAAGATCTCGTCCAGGATGAGGCTACTGCTAATTTGTTACGGGATCTGTATCCATATGCAAGCCAACAGCCCCATGGTTATCACAAAAAGCCTCTTTTCCATGACCTGATAGAAGATGCTAAGCGCTTAGTGGCCCCTGGTTCTGTTGTGTCAAGATTCGAATTAATTGTGAAATTACTTCATGACAAGTCATACCAGGGGATTACCAATAAAGCGTTCAATGCAGTTGCGAAGACATACAGCGATGCACTCCCTGGGGCTGGACTGCCAAAATCCTTTTATGAGGTGAAGCAGTACATCAAGGTACTGGGACTTGGATATGAGAAGATTGATTTTTGCAAAAATAACTGTGCACTGTTTTGGATGGAGTATAATGACCTCGATGAATGTCCAGTATGTAAGGAATCAAGATGGAAACATGATGGAGCTGGTGGTAAGAAAAAGATTCCTTGGAAGGTTCTGAGATACTTTCCACTTGTACAAAGATTGCAGAGGTTGTTTGCTTCAGAACAAACATCTCGGGAAACAAGATGGCACAAAGAGATTCTCACGCCCGACCCTGATTTACTGAGGCATCCTGCTGATGGCGATGAATGGAAGCAATTCGACCTGGATCATCCAGATTTTGCTGCAGATCCAAGGAACCTGAGACTTGGCCTTGCTACAGATGGATTCAACCCATTTGGCAACATGAGCAACTCGTATAGCATGTGGCCAGTACTAGTTACACCTTACAACCAGGCTCCCTGGACATGCACCGATCAGTCGAACTGTATGATGGCCTTACTCATCCCAGGTCCCAAATCTCCTGGGAAGGATTTTGATGTGTTCATGCAGCCTCTTATTAGAGACTTGCAAACATTATGGGAGGGTGTCCCTACACGGGATGTGTGTCAACCTAAAGAACAAAATTTTCTATTACGTGCTGCTGTACTGTATTGCACCCATGATTATCCAGCTTTGGGCACTATGTCAGGCAGAGTAACATCAGGTTATAATGCATGTGTTCACTGTGATACTGATCAGCTGGCAGTGAGGATAATAAACAAGATATGCTATATGGGCCATCGCCGTTTCCTTCCATTAGATCACAGTTTCCGAAAAAATAGAAAAAAATTGCAATTTATTGGTGATCAGGCCTGTAAAAAGACTAAACCGCAGCACTTTAAGAGTCACGAGTTGGAGGCGCACCTAGAAGCGGTCAGAAATGTTAAACCAGGAAAACCACCAGCCGCCACAGCAGGTACAGCAGAGAAGAATACAGAAGATGCAGCAGCAGTAGTAGCAGATAGAAAAAGGAAGAAGAGACGAGATGAACTGAGTCTAGCAGCTACCAAAAGGAAGATGGGAGGTGAAATAGCAGCACGTACCAAGAGGAAGGAAATGGAAAATGATAGACCGAGAATATTTTATAAGCGCAGGACCACTCTTTGGGACTTGCCGTATTGGGCTGGTAAGAAGCTTCGGCATAATATTGATATCATGCACATGGAGAAGAATATATGTGACAGCATTGTCGGCACATTACTCAACATTCCATCCAAGACAAAAGATAGCTCAAATGCTAGGATTGATTGTGCAACATTGAATGTTAACAGGCACTTGCAACTGGATCGTAATGACAAAGTGAACAAAGGCAAGGAAAAACATTATAAATTTCGAGGCGCGGAATTCACATTGCCGATGCCTAAAAGGAGATTATTTTGTGAGTACCTCCGAGGTGTGATGTTCCCGTTCGGATTTGCTTCCAACATTGCAAATTGTCTCAATGCTGAAGGAAACAAGCTCCAAGGGTTGAAAACTCACGATTGTCACATCCTGCTGCAAAGGCTTTTAGCTATTGGCATTAAAGATTTAGTGAAGCCAAATATGTACAACGTGATTGCAGAGTTGGGAAGGTTCTTTAGGGAAATATGTAGTAAAACTCTAAGCAGAGCTGTTGTAGAACGTCTTAAGGTGGACATAGCAGTAATCCTGTGCAAGCTGGAGCTGATATATCCTCCAGCCTTCTTTGATGTGATGGTGCATTTGGCTGTTCATCTACCTGATGAGGCACTTTTAAGAGGTCCGGTACAGTATGGATGGATGTACCCTATAGAACGTCGACTGTGCACTTTCAAGAATACAGTTAGGAACAAAGCTAGACCGGAGGCTTGCATTGCAGTGGCGTATATTGCTGCTGAAGCATATACATTTGCCTCAAGATATATTCCTGATATTGAGACCAGATTCAATCGGGGTCGCAGAATTTTGGAAGTTGGAGGATCTGTTTTTAAACATGGTGTTGAGCTAATAGGAAAGAGGACCGAAAAAACATTAGAGCAGTCTGAATTTGAACAGCTGTCTTGGTATGTGCTGAATAATGCTACAGAGGCTGATGAATATGTTAAGTGAGTACTATGCACACGAACTACTCAGTTCCTCGCATATACTATGAACTTGTATCAAAATGAAATATATTCAGCTGACTTGGCTATGTTTTGCAGGTTGTACATGGAAACGAATGGAAAGCTATCGGCACGTGGGAGTGGGTTTCAGGACTGGTTTGAGAAATATGTAAGATGTTCAATTGCACTCTGACTTGTCTATGTGTTTTCACATGAGATGACCTCTTGTCTATTTTGTAATCGTAGATCTCGAAACTCCATGCGGAGAATCCAGGCGCTGTTAGTGCTGATCTCCTTGTCCTATCACGTGGTCCAGATAAGAGGGTGTTGGTAGCTGCAGCTTGCAATGCCAATGGTGTCCATTACAGCTCCTATGAGCGTGAACAACATTTGAAGACACGAAATAGTGGCATCACAACCAGTGGAGATCACTTGACAACCAGAAAAAAGAGATCAGAGTCATTTGACCATTATGGTCACATAGAAGAGGTTATTCAGTTGTTCTATAGTGATAAGGTTACTGTCCGATCTGTGGTTCTATTTAAGTGTTATTGGTACAACCAAGATCCAAACAAGGGCAAAGGTGCCAGAAATGATGGGTATTTCATATCAGTCGATACTACTGCTCAGTGGTACAAGGATGATCCTTATATTTTGGTACCTCAAGCGGCCAAGGTACTTTTCTTGGAAGACAGATCTAGAAAAGGATGGCAGTATGTGCAAAAGTTTGTGGCAAGGAACATATATGATTTGGATGAGAATGCGGATCCAATAATTGGTGCCCAGCAAGATGATTTCGCTGGTTGTATGCAAACTAAAGTTGCTGACATTGATGAAACCTCGTTGGATACAGGTATCCCTGCACATGATGGAGAAGTAGATTTCACTGTTGAGGTTAGCATAGTCGACAAAGAGATGGATAAACTGAAGCTACCTGGTGAATCTCAGGAGGAGAATGGACAGGACGAGCAGGATGAGACCATGCACGAATATCAGAATGAAGATGATGATGTGATGATGATGATGATGATGATGATGATGATGATTAGACTCTTGTCTCTGTATCATGCTGTGAGATGAAGAACCATGATTTGTTTTGATTTTTCTATTTGGAAAATGTATGAGTCCTGAAGACAATTATCTGTTGGATTGTAATCCCATGATGACTAATTATTTATGTTTGTTGTCCTACTAAAAGTTGGTCAAACTTAATTGTGTGGAAGTAATCACATGCTGTTTGATTCATAGGGTCATATCCCATAGGAAAATAGAATGATAATAGATCAAACTAATGCAGAATATCTTATAACCACAATCAAATAGAATTTCTCTTGACATAGGATTCAAGTTGGCATGGCATCCCTATCATACAGGGTTTTTATTCATACTATGCTACAAATCGAAAATAAGATGGGTCAGCACTTTATCGCGGCAGATAGGGCAGCTGGCGTTCGTTACAAACCAGGAGAAGATGCACTTCCTATGGAACGGGTGTTTGCATCCCCGGAGACGCACCGTTGTGCGCTGCGACAGCCCCAGCATGCATATGCTGCAGTGGCCGTCCTCCGGCGCAACTAGGACCCAACTGTCCTGCAGCGCCGGCAAGTTGACGATGAGCCGGTGGTCCACCCTAAGGGTGAGGTCGAAGTGGAGGCCACCGAGCCGACGACACGCCTGCTGCCACATCAGGTGCATAACATCGTAAGGCATGATGATGTCCCACTCCTCCTCCGTGAGGTTCAGGTTCTTGAGCAGCCATACACGGGCAAGAATCTCGCGCATAGTTCGCACGACATTGCCCCCACTACGCAGCTTCCTCGGAGGCAAGCTAAGATCCAGCACCACCTCTTCGCAGGGTGTAGTGGTGATATCGTCCTCATCCAGTGGGGCAGGGAGGGGGCCGGCCATCCTCCTGAGCTCGTACGTCCTCGAGAAGAAGATGTGCACTGTCATAGTGTACGGGGACGCCTCGCCCTCGCCCACGGCCGGCGGCTCGCCGACGGAGAAGTCGGTCGTGCTTGCCGACACACGGCAGGCACGGAAGACATGTGGGCCAGACTCGATGATGCGCTCGCGTGAGGAGCGCTCTAGTAGGGGCGTCGCCGCCATTGGGGATTCTTCGGAGGGCTGTAGACTGGCGGCTAGTCGACGGTGAGGTGGTTGGTGTGAGATCTCTGGGATGAGGCCAGGGGAAGTGGGCGAAGTGCTCGGGACTAGGGACTGCCCTCAACTTTCCGCAGTAGTTTATGATAATAATTGGTGGACGAGGGAGACTAGTCCAGAGACTACCCAAAGTTGATAAATCATGTTCGAGGGAAAATGCCCAAGATTTATTATCAAAATTCAAGCTAATTTCGCCGATTTTGTTCTGCCGTTCATTAGACATCATCCAACGGCCTTTGGTCTCTGGGATTCGCTGCTACAGTGTCATCGAGTACTATTTTCTACCCAATTCCAGAAACATCCATAAAGCTAGTACAGTAGATAGCTTTCCTGCTTGTTGGCCCCACCCCATTTTTTTAATCTTTTCTTCCTTATCCCCTTCGCTCATGCTAGCAGCTACTTGCAGCCATTGCTACACTACACCAGCGAGGTGATCTCTATATGATAGGCACGGTTTTAGTAAGACAGCAAGTTGTAGATAGCTAACCATGAGACACATGCCTCTCTGGTTGAGACTGAGCTCGCTCTTGTGATTGGGCTCCAATGGTCGAGGTGAGTCACAGCTGCAATGACAGAGGTTTGTGCTGAATTAATTAGCACAGAGGCGTAACTAGCACTAGATGGAGAAGGCATAGTACACATATCGGACACGAAGTCGCGTCTGGCGAGCAGCTCGCATTCACTTGCATCAGTGCGGTACAACAAAGATGATGAAGAAGGATTGGAGCTTTGAAGGTAGTCAGAAAAGTTACAAAAAATAATACGTGCAAAACTTAACCTGTATAAACGCACATGCATGGATAATTTTACATTTCTGCATGAGAAAGACATGTCAATTTTCAGTACGACATGGTTTGATTTGTCAAATTTGATGCTCCTTAATGCATTTTAAGTGAAAATTACAGGTTTATTCATTATAATTGCCGATTTTTAACGTTACGTGCAGCTGACTAGCAAACTATAAGTGTGTGATTGCTTGCTTCCAAAATAAGGATATGTAATCATTTTGTATAAGGTAGTACCAATTAGTCGTTATATTGCAGAACTTAAAGAGTTTTGAGAGATTCAACTCGTTGCTACTCCATAAGAATGGTCATGTTGACAAATTTGATCCAGTGTTGAACAGAGCCAGAAACATTTCAAAAACTTGAGCATGGAAGAGGCTAGGGGTAAATGCCCCAAGGCCAGCCGAGCCTATCGTAGGTGCCGTCCCGAGGAGGAAGTACCTTAATTTGGGGCGCGCGCGGACGCTGCGGTACCCCGAGCTCGAGACGCCGCCGTACCGGTAGCTCGACCCGCGACGAGGCATGGCGGCGGCGGCGGAAGCGGAGCGGCGGCGGCGGAAGGTAAAGCTCCTGCTGACAAACATATTAGGCACAAATGGGCAACCTTCAGTAACCCATGTTCCATTTTTTTTGTCAGGATAACCCCATGTACCACCTTCCCAATAGAAAAAGTACTGTTCAACCTTCCCCTGTTGGGCCCAATATTTCACTTTTGGGTTGCCAAGGAACATCTACATGGTAATTGTTATCGGTCTACTTGCTCCGGCCGTCGAAGCCCAATAACTTCAAATGGGCCTTTCTGCTCATGCAATTTCGGCCCTTTTCTAATGAAACACAGATCCTATGATTGGCAAAAAAAAAAATACACGGAGATTCTACATAAAAGTTGTTTTTATTTATTTTGAATTATAGGGTTCCAATTTTTGAAACTGCTCATGCCCAATATGAAAATCCTTGATCGCTCCATACCCACATGGATAACGGTATTTTTAAAAATTCATAAAGTGGATTTGAAATTTAAAACATATCCTAATAATTCCTTGATTTAATCTATCAACTTGCAAGATCTTGGAGCCAAAGAGCTTGTATTAGTCTGCGAAAATAATACTGATAAACCTGTCGTTAACAAGAAATGAAGGTTTATCGTTCAGAGAGGATGCCATGTGGGACCCATGAGACAGTACCGTCCTCAACGTTTCAAAGAAAAAGGCAAGTAGCCCGAAAATAGGGGTAAAAAATAAATCCTACAAAGGAAACATTTATTGTTCATAGAGGCTGACATGTGGGACCGATCTGCCAGCTGCATCCTCATCATTTCGAAGTCGGTAGGGATCAGAAGAAAAAGGCAAATAGCCAGAAATTAGGGGTCAAAAATAAATCCAAAAAGGAAACTTATATTCTTCATAGAGGATGACATGTGGGACCGACCTGCCAGCAGCGTCCTCATCGTTTCAAAGGCCGCAGGGGATCAAAAGAAAAAGGCAAATAGCCAGAAATTAGGGGTAAAAAAAATACAACAAAGGAAAGGTTTATTGTTCATAGAGGCTGACTTGTGGGACCCATGAGCCAGCGGCGACCTCAATTTCAAAGGCGGCATATGATCGAAAAGAAAAAGGCAAGTTAGCAAAAATCAGTGGGTAAAAAAAATCTAAGAAATGAAACTTTATTGTACAGTCCCATGAGCCAGCACCTTACTCAACGTTTCAGTGGCGGCATGAGATAGAAAGAAAAAGGAAAGTGACCAAATATCAGGAGCAAAAAATAATCCAAGAAAAGAAACTTTTATTGTACATAGATGATGACATATGGGTCCCACTTATACAAGCTCTTTCGCTCCAAGATCTTGCAAGTTGATTGTACATAGAGGATGACATGCGGGCCCCTTGTGTCAGCAGCTTACTCAACGTTTCCAAGGCGGCAGGGGATCAAAAGAAAAAAGGAAGTAGCCAGAAATTAGCGGTAAACAATAACTCCAAGGAAGGAAACTTTTATTGTTCATAGAGTATGACATGCGGGACCCATGCGCTAGCAGCTTCCTCAACGTTTCAAAGGGGGCATGAGATCGAAAGAAAAAGACAAGTGACCAAATATCAGGAGCAAAAAATAATCCAAGAAAAGAAACTTTATTGTACATAAAAGATGACATGCGGGTCCCATTTTGCAGCAGCGGTGTCAACGTTTCAAATGCGGCTTGAGATCAAAAGAAAAAGAGTAGCCAGAAATTAGGGGTAAAAAAAACTCCCCAAAAAAAAGTTGATTGTACATAGAGGATGGCATGCGGGTCCCATGACCCAGCACCTTACTCAACGTTTCAGAGGCGGCATGAGATCGAAAGAAAAAGGAAAGAGACCAAATACCAGGAGCAAAAAATAATCCAAGAAAAAGAAACTTTTATTGTACATAGAGGATGACATATGGGTCCCACTTATACAAGCTCTTCCGCCCCAAGATCTTGCAAGTTGATTGTACATAGAGGATGACATGCGGGCCCCTTGTGTCAGCAGCTTAATCAATGTTTCCAAGGCGGCAGGGGATCAAAAGAAAAAGGAAACAGCCAAAAATAAGAGGGTGAAAAAATCCAAGAAAAGAAACTTTTATAGTATCGAGGATGACATGTGGGTCCCATGAGCCAGCAGCTTCTCAACGTTTCAGAGGCTGCATGAGATCGAAAGAAAAAGGCAAGTGACCAAAAATAAGGGGGTAAAAAAAATCCAAGAAAAGAGACTTGATTGTACATAGAGGATGACATGCGGGTCCCACCAGTCAGCAGCTTACTAACGTTTCCAAGGCGGCAGGGGATGAAAAGAAAAAGGAAATAGCCAAAGATCAGAGGGTGAAAAAAATCAAAGAAAAGAAACTTTTATAGTACATAGAGGATGACATGTGGGTCCCATGGGCCAGCAGGTTCCTCAACGTTTTCAAGGGCGGCATGAGATCGAAAGAAAAAGGCAAGTGACCAAAAATCAGAGGGTGAAAAATAATCCAAAAAAAGAAACTTTTATTGTACATAGAGGATGACATGCTGTCCCAACGTTTCAAATGCGGTTTGAGATCAAAAGAAAAAGAAAGTAGCCAGAAATTAGGGGGTAAAAAAACTCCAAGAAAAGAAAATTGATTGTACATAGAGGATGACATGCGGGTCCCACGAGTTTGCAGCTTACTCAACGTTTCCAAGGCGGCAGGGGATCAAAAGAAAAAGGAAATAGCCAAAAATCAGAGAGTGAAAAAAAACCCAAGAAAATAAACTTTTGTAGTACATAGAGGATGACATGCGGGTCCCATGAGCCAGCAGGTTCCTCAACGTTTCAAACGTGGCATGGGATCGAAGGAAAAAGGCAAGTGACCAAATATCGGAGCCAAAAATAATCCAAGAAAAGAAACTTTATTGTACATAGAGGATGACATGCGGGTCCCATTTTGCAGCAGCGGTCCCAACGTTTCAAATGCGGCTTGAGATCAAAAGAAAAAGAAAGTAGCAGAAATTAGGGTCAAAAAAACTCCAAGAAAGGAAAGCTTTATCGTTCATACAGGCTGACATGTGGGACCTATGAGCCAGCAGCTTACTGGACGTTTCAAAGGCGGCAGGGGATCAAAAGAAAAAGGAAATAGCCAAAAATCAGAGGGTGAAAAAAATCCAAGAAATCAAACTTTTATTGTACATAGAGGATGACATGCGGGTCCCATGAGCCAGCAGGTTCCTCAACGTTTCAAACGTGGCATGAGATCGAAAGAAAAAGGCAAGTGACCAAATATCAGGAGCCAAAAATAATCCAAGAAAAGAAACTTTATTGTACATAGAGGATGACATGCGGGTCCCATTTTGCAGCAGCGGTCTGAACGTTTCCAAGGCGGCACAGGACCAAAAGAAAAATGAAGTAGCCAGAAATCAGGGGGTGAAAAAAATCCAAGAAAAGAAAGATTTCAATTGGGCTGCATCTAGACATCTGGGCCTTCGAACTATCCTTCTGGGCCTTTTGACACGTACAATTTCAGCCCACTCCAGAACATGATAGTTCGGATTTTTCTCAAAAAAAAAAAACAGGAAAGTCCTATGCTTCGCCAAAACAAAAAACAAGGAGATTCAAGATATATGTTGTAAAAATAAAGATTTAATTTATCCGTTTGCAATAGCTCAGAGCGCAATACACTGTTTATTGTCTGCAAAATAATCAAGATATCACATGTTTCTTGTACGGGGAGGCTGACATCGTGGACCCATGAGCCAGCAGCGTCGTTTTAAAGGCGGCAGGGGATGGAAAGAAAAAATAAACCAAAAATCTGTTGGTAAAAAATCCAAGAAAAGAAACATTTTCGTTCTGAGAGGATGACATGCGGGACCCATGAGGCAGCAGCGTCCTCAGCGCTTATTGTTCATAGAGGCTGACATGTGGGACCCGTGAGCCAGCAGCGTCCTCAACGTTTTAAAGGCGGCAGGAGATCGAAAGAAAAAATAAGCCAAAAATCATTTGGTAAACAATATCCAAGAAAAGAAACATTTACCGTTCTGAGAGGATGACATGCGGGACCCATGAGGCAGCAGCATCCTCAACGATTCCAAGGCGGCAGGGGATCAAAAAAAAAAAGGAAATATCCAGAAATTAATTAGGGGTTCAAAAAAATCCATCAAAGGAAACTTTTATTGTTCATAGAGGATGACTTGTGGGACCGACCTGCCAACAGCGTCCTCATCGTTTCAAAGGGGCAGGAGATCCAAAGAAAAAGGCAAATAGCCAGAAATTAGGGGTCAAAAATAACTCCAAGAAAGGAAACTTTTATTGTTCGTAGAGGATGACATGCGGGACCCATGAGCCAGCAGCTTACTCAACGTTTCAAAGGCGGCATGAGATCGAAAGAAAAAGGCAAGTGACAAAATATCAGGAGCAAAAGATAATCCAAGAAAAGAAACTTTATTGTACATAGAGGATGACATGTGGGTCCCATTTTGCAGCAGCGGTCTCAATGTTTGTAATGCGGCTTGAGATCAAAAGAAAAAGAAAGTAGCTAGTAATTAGGGGGTGAAAAAAATCCAAGAAAGGAAAGTTGATGGACATAGAGGATGACATGCGGGTCCCTTGAGCCAACAGCTTACTCAACGTTTCAAAGGGGGCAGGGGATCAAAAGAAAAAGGCAAGCCAAAAATCAGAGGGTGAAAAAAATCCAACAAAGGAAACTTTTATAGCACATAGAGGATGACATGCGGGTCCCATGAGCCAGCAGGTTCCTCAACGTTTCAAACGTGGCATGAGATCGAAAGAAAAAGGCAAGTGCCCAAATATGAGGAGCCAAAAATAATTCAAGAAAAGAAAGTTTTATAGTACATAGAGGATGACATGCGGGTCCCATTTAGCAGCAGCGGTATCAGCGTTTGAGAGGTGGCAGGGGATCAAAAGAAAAAAGAAATTGCCAAAAATCAGATGGTGAAAAAAAACCAAGAAAAAGAACTTTTATAGTACATAGAGGATGACATGCGGGTCCCATGAGCTGCAGGTTCCTCAACGTTTCAAACGTGGCATGAGATCGAAAGAAAAAGGCAAGTGAAAAAATATCAGGAGCCAAAAATAATTCAAGAAAAGAAAGTTTTATAGTACATAGAGGGATGACATGCGGGTCCCATGAGCCAGCAGGGTATCACTGTTTGAGAGGCAGGGGATCGAAAGAAAAAGTCAAGTGACCAAATATGAGGTGCCAAAAAAATCCAAGAAAAGAAAGTTTTATAGTACATAGAGGATGACATGCGGGTCCCATTTAGCAGCAGCGGTATCACGTTTGAGAGGCAGCGGTGATCGAAAGAAAAAGGCAAGTGACCAAATATGAGGTGCCAAAAATAATTCAAGAAAAGAAAGTTTTATAGTACATAGAGGATGACATGCGGGTCCCATTTAGCAGCAGCGGTATCACCGTTTGAGAGGCGCAGGGGATCGAAAGAAAAAGGCAAGTGAAAAAATATGAGGAGCCAAAAATAATTCAAGAAAAGAAAGTTTTATAGTACATAGAGGATGACATGCGGGTCCCAGTTAGCAGCAGCGGTATCACCGTTTGAGAGGCGGCAGGGGATCGAAAGAAAAAGGCAAGTGACCAAATTTGAGGTGCCAAAAATAATCCATGAAAAGAAAGTTTTATAGTACATAGAGGATGACATGCGGGTCCCAGTTAGCAGCAGCGGTATCACCGTTTGAGAGGCGGCAGGGGATCGAAAGAAAAAGGCAAGTGACCAAATTTGAGGTGCCAAAAAAACTCCAAGAAAAGAAAGTTGATTGCACATAGAGGATGACATGCGGGTCCCATTTAGCAGCAGCGGTCTCAACGTTTCCAAGGCGGCAAGGGATCAAAAGAAAAAGGAAGTAGCCAGAAATCAGGGGGTCAAAAAAATCCAAGAATAGAAAGAATTTTGGTTCATAGAGGATGACATGCGGGACCCATGATCCTGCATCGTAAACGGCTCGTTGAACGAGATGGCGCGATGTAGAAAAAAAACAATGCCAGAGAGGCTGCCATCTGGGCCCTACATCCCTCGGCGGTGCGGATTTGCGTTGACTCGGCCGGCGAACCCGAGATTTCGAGATGCACCACGTCCCGGGCCACCATACGCCACGTTTTGGCCGCTTTCGTCGGGCTAGGTGGCCTCAAAAACGAGAAAAAAAAGTTTTGACATGCACCACGGAGGGACCAAAATCGTCGGCCATGGTACACCAGCAACCACGGCGCGACTTCAACTTCGTCGGCCATGGCAACTTTTCTTGTAGTGTGAGTGGATAAATTACTAGGACTAGCACATGGTAATATAGCATTTTGAGTAGTAGTGCTAGTATCCACATGAGGCTCACAAGGTGTTGCCTTAGATATGATAGCCTCATGAGCTAACTTTAGCCTATCATGAGAGGCTAGAAGATCCTCATGGGAGCGAGAAAGCTTTCCATGATTTTCTTCCAATTTCCCATAATTGCAAGTTAGCAAATCAAGTTGAGCCCTTAGCTCAACATTCTCCTTCAAGATAGATGCTTCACAAGAAGTAGAGTTAGTAGCACAAGCATCATTATTAGTAGTAATAGGAGAAGGCAAGTTGGCATGCTTTTTTAGATAAGAAGCTTTAAGTTGCTCATGCGACTCGGTGAGTTTGGCGAGCGCACTCTCAATGACCCTTGAGCCCTTTTTGAGTTGCTCAAAATCCTCAAGGAGTTTAGCATTAACAAACACAAGCTTATCATTTTTTAGCTTTAGTTCATTTGCCATCTCAAGAGCTCTATCATGGTTTTCCTTTTCTCTAGACAATTCTAGAGCAAAGGTCTCCTCAAGAGCTTCCTTGATGGTTTGTTCTTCTTCAAGTTCATTCTTTAATGATGCTACATCATCGGCATACTCTCGTTCAAGAGCACCCTTTTTATCAATGGTGTTCTCATGCATCCAAATTAGTTGTACTCAGTTTCCCCAGATCCTTAGTTTTTCCTCAGTTTTCCCCCTTGTCTATAACCCGCAAAGAGCTCGGACGGAAGGAATCCCGTTTAGTTGACGTTGGTTGGTGCTGGCAAGTGGGGCCGCTGTTGGTGCCCCGCAGTGGACACGTCTCCACTTATCCAGATCATCGTGGGACCCACAACTTGTCCACGTTAGCGCGCCGGACCCACAGCTTACCCAGGTGACCGTTGCAAAATGGGAGCCCGAGCTAGCCCCGTGCCCGTGCCCGTGCCATTGCTTCCCCTTTCTTTCTCCGCGCCCCATTGTTCTTCTTCTCCGCCAGCGGCAGCCCTTCTCCGGCACGCGGGTGATGTCTAGTTTCTCTTCGACCTCCCGTTCTTCATGGCCGCAGTATGGACCCGTGCCTTTGACAAGATGCCCTGACTGCCCACGCCAGGAGCCTCTGAAGCGGTCGATCTGTAAGACGGACGAGAACGGCAACCGTGGACGTGAGTTCGTTGCATGCGAGAGCTTGCCATATAGAGAGGGGGATAAGGTTAGATCTCGCTCCAATTTCTCTGTTTTCTCTCGATTTTCTTGTTATTCCCTCGAATTTGGGATTTAGGGTTCACGTTGTTGTTTTCAGATCTTGAAGAAATGCAGGCATTTCGAGTGGATCGATGTGTACGTTCAGAGGCTTCAGTTGCAGGAATCAATTGGCGCTATTGGGGGGCGCAATTTGGGAGGGGGGGACTTGCTGTAGAGAATGCGGCGGAGAGAGGAGCCGTTCCGATTAGGGACCTTCCGATTATGCCTAATGCTCCCAATGCAGAACTGGTGGAAGTGAAGGGAGAACTGAAGAAAATGAACAAGCAGTTAAGGCAGCTGATCGAGTTGAAGAAGCAAGCTAATATGATGGCTGGTTGTTTTTTTTGTTGTATAATTACGATCGGATTCTTATCATTGCTCACCAGGCGCTAGAAGTTGTTACAAGGGATACCTTGTTACAAATCCATTATTCAGTTACATGTACTTGTAGTTGTTTTCAAAGTTAGTGTGTGCATTCACCGAAATTACCAACTATATTCCCTAAAAGAAAAGGAAAGCTAAAGATAGTTGATAATTGTTAGAGGCTGACAAATAATGCAATCCCCGAAATCCGCAAATATGTATGCCTCATGTTTATACCAAAATTATACCACTTTTAGGCCGTTTCAAAATACCAATACTATATCCCAAACTATATTCCCTAAAAGAAAAGGAAAGCTAAAGATAGTTGATAATTGTTAGAGGGGTGACAAATAATGCAATCCCCGAAATCCGCAAATATGTATGCCTCATGTTTATACCAAAATTATACCACTTTTAGGCCTTTCCAAAATACCAATACCATATCCCAAACTATATTCCCTAAAAGAAAAGGACAGCTAAAGATAGTTGATAATTGTTAGAGGGGTGACAAATAATGCAATCGCCGAAATCCGCAAAAATGTATGCCTCATGTTTATAACAAAATTATACCACTTTTAGGCCGTTTCAAAATACCAATACTATATCCCAAACTATATTCCCTAAAAGAAAAGGAAAGCTAAAGATAGTTGATAATTGTTAGAGGGGTGACAAATAATGCAATCCCCGAAATCCGCAAATATGTATGCCTCATGTTTATACCAAAATTATACCACTTTTAGGCCTTTCCAAAATACCAATACCATATCCCAAACTATATTCCCTAAAAGAAAAGGACAGCTAAAGATAGTTGATAATTGTTAGAGGGGTGACAAATAATGCAATCGCCGAAATCAGCAAAAATGTATGCCTCATGTTTATAACAAAATTATACCACTTTTAGGCCGTTTCAAAATACCAATACTATATCCCAAACTATATTCCTCATGTTTATTCTCCACCGACAGAGAGAGAGAGATGGGTGGCCAGAGAGAGAGAGAGAGAGAGAGAGAGAGAGAGAGAGAGGTTGCCACGAAGAGACGGATAGGGGTATACTGCCCGTTAGATCAGTGGATCAACGGTTCGTGGAGTCGATCCGTGTGACAACGGCTCAACCAATCAGGATAAGTTTGGGCTTCTCAGAGCATTTGTGACAGTACTTGAGGGCAAAACTGAGTAGTACTAAGAATCCAAGGGCACATAAATAGTAAATAGACTAAGGGATTCAAACAAAAGAATTACAAAATGAAAAATGTGTGTTTTGTACAATATAATTCATATTGGGCTACATCAAATTATTTGCAATTCAAATATACATGAGTGTGACAATTATGGCATCATTTAGACAAACTATGTTTTGGGAAAGATGTTTTGCAAAGGGGTTTGGGTGGAAAACCATGCATCTTCATAGCTACACTAGTGATTCTGAGAAGTGGCAATTTGTGGTAAAACTTGATTTATATATGTTTGTTAAGGTTTTCTAGGTGGCAGGTTGCGTAGGAAGACTCCATGAGTAGTTGCCACTATGTTTTTATTTTTTTGGATTTTTTTGCGCATGAAATGACTCAATTAGCTATGTTAATCTCATTTGTTGACTCTCTGTTGACCAGCTACTTGAGGGTAAAACTGAGTATATTGCACTTGCCGGTCTAAGTCCTCGAGGGGAAAACTGAGTACAGATAAAATTTCTGTATAAGGCCTGAGGTTATAACTGAGTACACCAAACGTCCCAGGGTTAGACTCGTGTAGCGGTGCACGCTGCAGCCGTGCATAGCGGACGCGTGTTGCGGTACACGCCACCTTCGTCTTTATAGAGCCCCTCTTTCTCTCCCTCGACGCACGTTCTCACTGGCTCACTGCAACCGCCTCTCCTGTCCCATCATCTTCTCCGAAGAAAAAACCCCGAAGAAAACCGCCGGCGATGGAGAAGAATGAGATGCCCATTGTCGGCGCATCGGCCGCCGCCCCCGTCCAGGCCCCTGTCGCTGCTTCCAACGTAGCAGCCGGCGCATCGCCGCCGCCCCCGTCCAGGCCCCTGTCGCTGCTTCCAACGTAGCAGCCGGCGCATCGGCCGCCCCCGTCCAGGCCCCTGTCGCTGCTTCCAACGTAGCAGCCGGCGCATCGGCCGCCGCCCCCGTCCAGGCCCCTGTCGCTGCTTCCAACGTAGCAGCCGGCGCATCGGCCGCCGCCCCCGTCCATTGGGACCCGTACGAACCAGTGCAGTACGACGCGCCGAAGAACCCCTACGACACCACCATCGTCGACTACGATTCGGAGGTAACCCTTTGTTCCCTTGTTCTTATCTCATTTCAATCATTTTGTGTTAAATCTAGCGTTATTACGGTTCGTCTGTTCCTAGTTCAATCCTTTTGTGTTAGATCTTGCGTTATTACTGTTCGTCTCTTCCTAGTTCAATCCTTTTTGTTAGATCTTGCGTTATTACTGTTCGTCTGTTCCTAGTTCAATCCTTTTGTGTTAGATCTGTTCGTTGTTCCTAGTTCGATCCTTTTGTGTTAGATCTTGCGTTATTAGTGTTTGTGATTTGCTTTTGTTTCAGATTTGTGCCGATGATGATGAATATTTGGGCATCCCTAAATTGATTCAGGGTTTGGTCAGTAAACAATTGGTGTGTACAAATTTGTTGTGCATGATCTTTGGTTTACTTACTCAAATCCTGGATATAAGTGTGTCCAATGTAACTGAGGCTACCTCTTTTTTTCGAGCCCATATTATCATGCATGATTTTTTGTTCACTCTCTGTTCAATCATCGTTGCAATTGACTCCGTGTTTTTTGCACGATCTTTGGTGCTACGTGACAGGTCGAGAGCGCGACGTCGACAGCGACGACGAGTCCTTCCACACCAAGACTCGTCACGTCCTCAGGAGGCTGCAGGCCGGCCAATACGGTCGCCCCTTTGCTCAAGGCATTTACAAGTGCCCCTTCTGCAACAGGAGGCTCTTCGACACCAACTTCAACACCCTGCTGAACCATGCTGAATCCATTGGCAGACATGGCGCTAGAGTTGGAAGTACCGTGAACGTGCATGCGTACATGGCCAAACACAAAGCACTTGGGATTCACCTGCGCAACCTCCAAGCGAGTCACACGCGCCACCTGGAGGCGTTGAACGTGCCTACTGCACTCTCTGTATGTGACTGCTCTATCTGTAGAGCAGATTAAATTCATGTAAAATGTAGCTTATGTTGGATCTATCGGTACTACATTTGGATCTGTCCTGAATATATCTATGCTATGTTGGTTGCTGTATGCAGCTTATCCTATATTTTCTCTCTGGATTTGTGCCCTAGATTTCCTACCTGATTGGGTAAAAACGAAGGCATAAAGAAATGAATGGCGTTAAAAACAGAAGGAGAAGCTTCTCTAGATTTGCTACCAATTTGGGCTATCAAATATGAATGAGATCGAGCGATAGAGAGGAAAAAGGTACATTGAAAACTGCTAATCTGGGCGAAAGAGACAGAAACCACTCGTGCCCCCGTCCCGGACCCACACGGCTCCACACGCTACGGCCCTACACGCTACGGCCCCACAAACACGGCCTCGTCCTGTCCCACGCGGTCCCTTCCTACCAGCCCCACACGACGCGGTCCCACACGACGCGACCCCACAAACGACACGACCCCACTCGTCAGCACGGAACGGTCAACTTAACGGATTCCTTCCGTCCGAGCTCCTTCTGCGGTTCAGACAAACGTTTGGGTAAAACTGAGGAAAAACTAAGGAGCTGGGGAAAACTGAGTACAACTAACGAAGCAGGGGCACGAAAATAGAAATCCCTTTTATCAATGGTGTTCTCATGCATCCAAATAAGTTTTTGGCTCTCAATAGCGGTAGTCAAGATTTCAAAGAAGTGAGTGCTAGCAATTTTATCTTTGCAAATAACCTTGAATACGCTCTTACCCTTATCGCGTAGAGAGACAACCCAATCCTCTTCTTCATATTCATCCTCATCCTTATCACCACGAGACATATTAGGTTCCATGGTAGGAGGTACCGTGGAACCCTTGGCCATAAGGCATATATGAGGACCGTGAGATAAAGATGAGGAGTTACTTGAGGCTCCTTTCAAGATCTTGTCTTGACCAATAGAATCTTTGGTTTCCTCTACATTGTTAGACACACAACAACTAGAGGAAATAGAAGCATTTTTATCATGGCCACTAGACAATGCGAGCATATCATCATTAGATTTATTCAAGCAACTTACACATGATATGCAAAGACTATCAACACAAGCATGTAAATCATTTCTAGTGCTAGATGTGTTTGAGTCCGTAGATGAAGCATTGCAATGAGATAGAGATGAAGAATCATCACTAGTAAGCTCAATATCAACATTGCAATTTTCATCACCACTCACCATATCATTACCTTGTGTCTTGACACACTTTGGTGAAGTGGATGAAGATGAGAACTCATCACGGCCGGAAGTGGAAGCAATACAATCATCCTCAATAATATTGGACACATCATATTTGTCTTGAAGCTTTGTCCATAATTCATGAGAGCTCCCAAAAGGCATGATTGATGAAGTAACTACATTGCTCACAACAATGGAAAACACATGAGAAGCAAGAGCATCGAGGCAAGAGTTTTTCTCCTCCTCAAGAGATAAATTTTGAGGATCCTTAGGAGAAGAAAAACCCATGTCAAGATATTGCTCCATGTCCGGGGACATACCCCGTAAGATTTTAAGCACATAAATTTTCCATAGATCATAATTTGTGCCATCAAATATAAACAAGTTATTGTGCGCTAATCCCCTAACCGACATCTTTACTCTCAAGGCGGTGAAGCCTAATAATGAGAGACCTTGCTCTGATACCAATTGAAAGGACACGGATGTCGCCTAGAGGGGGGTGAATAGGCGGTTTAAAACTTTTACGAGATGGGCTTAACAAATGCGGAATAAAACTAGCGTTTACTTTGTCAAGCCCAAAGCCTATATACTATGGTTCACCTATGTGCACCAACAACTTATTCTAAGCAATACAAGCAACTATGTGATAGCAATATATATAAACTTATGCTAAGCAATACAAGCAACTATGTGATAGCAAGATATATAACATCAAGCACGATGGCTATCACAAGGTAAAGTGCATAAGTAAAGAGCTCGAGTATAGAGATAACCGAGGCACGCGGGCGACGATGATTTATCCCGGAGTTCACACTCTTGCGAGTGCTAATCTCCGGTGGAGAGGTGCGGTGGCTTAGTGCTCCCGAACGCCACAAAGGCTCACCTTGAGGTGTGGTTGCTCGATGCACACCAACGCCACAAAGGCCTCACCCCAAGATGCGGTACTCACACCACACACCGAACGCCACGAAGGCGCCTCACCTAAATCTCCGGTGACCCTCGCCACAAAGGCCTAGGTCACGGTTCCACTAAGGGATTTCCTTCGAGGCGGAAACCGGTCCTTACACAAAGATTGGGGCACACATCCACAACTTAATTGGAGGCTCCCAACAAATCGCCACAAAGACGTAGAATCCGTCTAGGGTTCCAAGAACCCAATAGTAACAACCTTCTTGCTTTCACCACCACGAATCACCGTGGAGAACTCAAACCGATGCACCAAATGCAATGGCAAAAACACCACAAAGATGCTCAAGTCCTTCTCCCTCGAATTCCAACAAAGCTACAAAAGCTATTGGGGGAATAAGAGAGGAAGAACAATGGAATTCACAAAGAACACCAAGATCAAGATCTAGAGAGTTCCACTCACAAAGAGAGGGATTTGATTGGTAGAAGTGTAGATCTAGATCTCCTCTCTCTTTTCCCTCAAATGGGGGCAAGAATCATGGAGGGATTGAGAGATAGTGCAAGCTTCTCTAGTTCAACAATGGAGGAGAGAGAGTGAGAGAAGCCACAGCCCAAGGAGGAAGAAGGGGGTATTTATACCCAAGAAAATCGAGCCGTTGGGCAAAACCAGGGCCGGATAATCCGGCCTAAGTAAGGGCCGGATAATCCCCCGGATAATCCGGCCATAGGTACAAAACCTGGTCAAAATCCAGCCAAAAGTCCGGCCTCACATCAGACTTGCTTTTCTTCAGGTCCTTAGCCATTTTTCGAGGGGCCGGATATTTCCGAAATGTCCGACCCGGATAATCCGGCCCTGGGACAAAACCGGGACAATATCCGGGCAAATGTCCAGCCCCTATACTGAGCAGCAATTCCTCAGGTCCTTAGCCGATTTCGGGGGCGGATATTCCGAATTATCCAGCCAAAGCAAACTGCAGAAACACCAAAACTAAAACGGGCATAACTTTTGCATCCGGACTCCGATTTCGATGATCTTGGGCTCGTTGAAATCACAAAAACGAGCTCTACAACAATATGCATAGAAACATCATAGTACAGCAAAGGAGGATAGAAACAAATGATGAAAGGTTTGACCTATCTCAAAAATACATACCGGTAAAACCTCCAATCTTGAAAATGCAACAAGTTGCCCATGGAAAAACCATTCTCAATGAACTAGAGCTTGTCATGAGAATAAGCACAAGCTCTAAAACATCACATGGATAAGATCCAAATAAAAACCAAGAAAGATGATGCAAGGATGCAAAGGTTTGATCTCTCTCCGAACGATACGATCGAGTTACTCACTCGAGAGCCCTCTTGATAGTACGGCAACTAAACTATAAACCGGTCTCCAACTACACTATGAGACCGGTGAGAAAGAAACCCTATCAAGAGCAAATCTTATACTTGCGCATTCCACTTGAGCTCGATGACAACGATCTTGACCTCAACAAGATGGAACGCCTTTCTTGCTTGTGCTTGCTTGAAGTCTTGTGGATTGCTCCCCCATAATCCACCATGGGAGAGCTTCTTCTTCGGCGCATCTTCACATAACCATGACCACCATGTGGATGGCAAGACTCAAGCAAAGTATCTCTTCGAGATGGCTCATCTTGAACTTGCACTTCATTTCTCCATGGCAAGCTTCAAGCTTATGAACTCTTCGAGTTGGCTCATCTTGAACTTGCACTTCATTCTTCATTCTTCATCATATTGATGTCTTGAAGTAACTTGAGGGCTCACTTCATCTTCATCTTCAAGACATACTTGACCCTTGATATCCTTCATCAATTTCTTCTTATTGCAACCTTGAAGCCAACAAATGGTTCAAGAATTGCCTATGGACAACTCCTACAAATATAACTCAATGCAAACATTAGTCCATAGGGATTGTCATTAATTACCAAAACCACACATGGGGGCTCCATGCACTTTCAGAAACTCCGGTGCTTTTAAAAGCGCGGTTGCTTCAGCCGTTGCCACACTAAGCATATTATCCAGGGGACAAACCATTCCCCCCAAAACCTCTCCTTTATCATTTCGAAGAACCATGCCCGCTGATATAGACACATCATTATGATAAGAAGCATCAATATTCAACTTAAGAGAGCTCCGCGGTGGTTTGAACCATTTAATTTCCTTTTCAACAGATTTTGTCTTGGCTGCCATAAAGTTCCTTAATATTAAAAGCAATTTTTTTTGGAGGGCTAACACTTTCTCCTTTAACCTTCTCCCTCCGTTGTCACCATATGTACCAGCCACCAACTGCTATAATTTCATGCAAGCTTACATGATCTAGTTGTTGAATTTTCTTGTTTGGAGATCGAAGAATGTGTTCAAGAATGACATAGCACGATCATTGCATGCTCGATTTCGCTCAACAAACCCAGCTCCCTCCAAACTTCCTTTGCTCTTACACGACCGAACAAAAGATAATTGATGTCCTCTGGCCCCTTCATACAAATCGGACATTGAGGCGCCACCTTGATGCGTCGCCCTGCCAAGATGGCCATTCCAGGGAGTACTCCATGAAGCGCCTTCTAAAGAAATATTTTAACCTTGCTTGGAATATTTAGGCTCCACATAATCTCCCAAACAAGATTAACTTAATCAGGCCCTTGTCCATCTCTCCTTCTAGTCGTGTGTCTAAACTAGTGCTCCCATTCAATGAAATAAGCAGACCAGACAGAAAATATAAAGTTCTTTGTCTGGTGCTACGCCACAAAGTCGTCTGATAGTTGTGTGCTTAATGGAATCCATAGAATTCTTCCAGCATCGATATGCAGGAATAACGACCTTACTAAATCTCCCAAGTATTTGAAATCGGATCAATCAACTCATTTACTGTCTTCAACACAATCTGCCCTCGTCTGGTATAAACCATTCTTGTTGGACTCGTGGGAACACAATGGTCCTCCCAAATATTAATATTTTCACCTGTACCAATTCTCCATATATGACCCCTCTTGAAAGTTTTTAAACCTACCAAAATACTTTGCCAAGTGTAAGAGGACCCTTGCTTCAGCCCTGCATTAAGCAAGCTAGTATTTGGGTAATATTTCTCTTTCAGTATTATAGCACAAAGAGACTCCCGCTTTGACAACAATCTCCAACTTTGTTCTGCTAACATAGCCGTATTAAAGGTATGAAGATCAAAGAATCCTATTCCTCCCAACTTTTTTTTTTGGAATGCACATCTTCCACCATGCAAACCAGTGCATCCTCCTTTGCTCATCTGAATCGCCCCACCAAAAGCTAGCCATTGCATCATTGATCTCTTTACAAAGCAGCTTAGGGATTTTGAAAACCCCCATTGCAAAAACCGGAATAGCTTGGATAATTGCTTTCAACAAGATCTCTTTTCCTCCCATTGATAAGAACCTTTTCTTCCATCCTTGTAACGTTGCAATAATTCTTTCAAGTAAATATATAAAGCTATCAGTACGATCTAGACCCACCATAGATGGTAATCCAAGATACTTATCCGAAATAGCTTCAGTCATGATATCCAGTTCTTCACAAATTTGGGCTTTTACCGCCACGTCAACATTAGGACTGAAGAAAATACTACACTTCGCTTCACTCACCATTTGTCCCGATTTGCACAGTATTGATCCCACACCTGTCTAAATGAGGTTGCATTAGACAAATTCGCCTTCATCAATATAAGGGAATCATCAGCAAAAAGTAAATGGGAAACCTTCAATGCCATAAACCTCTTCTCTATGAGCCAGAGCACTAGACAAACCTTCTACACAGACCTTAAATGCCACTAACCTCCTCTCTATGAAATGCAGTTAGTTGCTAAAGCTCATGAAATTTGTTCCCCCGTGCCGTTTAGAATCGGGAGCACCATGGGCTTGACCAGATACATGTTTTGGTTATGTACTACCAAGGCCACCACCTTTCCCACCTTGCATAACTCCAAGGACATCACCATACCCACCCTGCACAACCCCTTGCAGTTGCATGCCTTGTTGGTGACCTTTTCCAACTCAATTGATCATTCCTTGCATGATTTCATCATTGTAGTATGCTGAGTTCAACGGTGTCAATCTGGCAAACACATGGCGGGCATCTGGCGTCATGGTCATCATCGATGGCCCACCGAAGAGGTTACAGCCATCGCTTGTGTCGCGCGCAATGGGCACCCGCACATGGGCCGGCGATCGCCAGGAGGTGTAGGAAAAAAATTGATGTCACTGTTCGACGGCGCCGCTCGTACAAAGGGTGTCGAGTCGCCTACCTCCGGGGACTAGTTGTGCGAGGAAAGCCAGCTTGGCGGCAGCCCATGGGGTGACGACATGCTCGACGGGGCTGGGTGCCGGAGGTTTGGCTCGCGGTAGCCGAGCCTTGTGCGACCATGACCTCACCGCTTGGCGTTGAGCATGAGCAAACACGTGCTACGCACCAAGCTGATTTTGGGCCGCCAGCTGTGCAGCGTACCATGTCGTGGTTTCCTTTTCTATGCGGCGACGTCACGTCGACTTTGTCCTCCTCCTTCTCTCTCTTGCGCCAGCCTTGGCGCTTGACGCTTTGGGGGGCAGCGGCTCCTTCAGTGGCACGTGGAGGGCAAGGTCGTTGATCCGTTAGGGCAAGATGGGTTTCATGAGGATGGCGGCAACACACTAGTTTGGGGGAGAAGGCGTTGAGAATAGACGTTGTTGAGAGGACCTCACCATCCCTTGAACCCACCCCAAATATGGGGCTAAAATTGGGGCCCCTACCGAAGACCGCAGACACAGCAGAGGGGCCACCGTTGGAAGCTGCTTTGGCCCAAGCGGCGTCCTCAAGCGGATGATTTTGGACATACGGGAATGCTTCTAAGGCCCAAAGTGACACGGTGTTGCATACCCTGAGCGCCTGGCCAGCATTGCCTCAACTTCAGTACCTACGCCCTCGCATCATCTATGCTAAGTACAAGGACTAATTTCATAGTTCATCATCACGATATGTCACATGTAGCCCTGTAGGCAACATGTTGTTACAAATAACACACGTTTTGTAGCATATGCTGGTAACATGCAACTGTAGCAGATTGGGCAATATTGAGAGTATTTGCCTATTTTCTAGTGATTGGTTGATCGTCTGTGATCAAACCACATCTCTCGTTAGATCAAATCATATCTCTTGTTTCCTGCTAACATAATAATGGCGATCCCAACCCTGATCAGAGTATCGAGGCGATTCACCTGCCAGATTATAGCCTACTCCATGCTAGGTACATCTCTACACGCAAA
This sequence comes from Lolium multiflorum, assembly GCA_030979885.1. Lineage (NCBI taxonomy): Eukaryota > Viridiplantae > Streptophyta > Magnoliopsida > Poales > Poaceae > Lolium > Lolium multiflorum. The sequence goes on along the minus strand of CM061751.1, from coordinate 142,561,101 downwards.
AATATGGACACACTACTGTCAAAACGCAGGATCGAACAAAAACGCAGCCATCACAACTTCGGTAGACGCTTGGCATTGTGCAGGCAGTAATAACTAACCTTTCTTCACGCACTCTTCTCCCTGCAAGTTTAAATCCAAAGATTATAGTGGCATATATACATTTAAGGTCACTGGTCATTCATGAAGTTCAGAAGAAACTGTGAATAAGCAGACAGACGGTTAATCAGCACAATCTTATTCTGGGTGGCATGTGATCCGATAATGTGTCAAGCGGGGATCACACCTAGAGTTCATTTTGAGTTTTCTAGCTACAAAATTCAAAATGAACTATACGTGGGACTTTGGTGGGATCGCCTAAACCGAAACCAAAAAAAAAAATTTGGCATGACCAATCCAAGTGGGTGACCAAAAGTTTGGTGGGTAGTACCTGTTTGGTTTGTAGCCATCGGCACTATCCAAAATTTTGGCATAACTAGACCATGTTTGCTTTGCAACAAACAGATTTCGTGCATACTAGTTCCTGGAATAATGTTTACACCTACTAACTAAATCTGAGAAATATGTAGATTATTAATGATGCACTTAAAGAGAGAAAAATCCTTCGCAAAAAAGAAGAAGAAAAAAATCACCAAAAGAATGACATGCGCGGCTGGGAGTTGCCAAGTTGATACACATCCAGAGTACCTGGACTACCTACGCTTGCTTATTTAAGGCCGGCCAATTAATTACAAGACAATATTATCAAACCAGTCAACTGCATGCACTACATATAGCAATAAACAAAGGAGAAATACATGGGACCCACTCAGAAAAAGAGGGCAAGTCACCATGCCAAATTTTTGGTGGAGCTTTTCCGCGCCCTCGACTCGCCCATGAGTTGGCGAGAATAGCACTGGCGCATGGCAGGTTGGCTGGGCAAGCCAACTATTTGGTATGGATCCAAACTACTGCCAAATTTTACGGGCTGACCAATTTTTTGGTAGTAATCCAAACAGGCCTGAAGTCCTAACATGCCCCCTACCTTACAATATCATCAATGGGCATAGGAGAAAACTACAATGCACAGATGGTGGCGCCCTGTACAAGTAATACTATTTGTGGATGTCACACTAAACCAAAAGGAAGAACGGTCTGATATCTAACCGATCTTACCATATCTGTGTATAATATAACCTATAAAAGTAACAGCCTCAAGCTACCATATGAAACAGTACCAGAACAAGAGCAGAGATTACCGAGATACTTCACCAATGGGACCTCGTCCAAAATCCAATTTCAAGCCAGAAAGGAGAGCTTTGCATGCAAGGCCATACTCCTAAACACACAAGCATCAATGCATGCTCAGGGTAATAGGGAATACAACATATCATGGAAAACAAAAAGGTCACTGCAACTTGCCAAAACAGTACCTTCGTCAGTATTAGAGCTGCTGCTTGCTCATGGCAGGAACTTGATAAATCCACATCCATACCTTTGTAGGTATTAGCATCGTTAAAAGCTTTGTCTTTTTCACCCATATGCAGCCAACAGAGGCTCCTCTTTGCATACAAGGTTGAATCATGAGGGTCAGTCTCGACTGCCTGCAGCCATCAATGATGTCCCACCAAAAGATCAAGATAGCGGTAAAAGACACTACTAACACACCTTGTCTTAATCAAAGGACAGAGAAAATATTCACAAGAATAGGATACTGCAGATGTACAGGCTGTTCTAGAAAGAAAGAAAATTGAACCTAAAAGGTGGTAAATAGAAGCTGTTCGAAAATTGAACCTAAAAGGTGGTACATAGAAGCTGTTCGGAAGTACAGCATGTGTCTTAAACAAAATCATTATTTGGTTCATCGGTAACTTCAATATATGATAAGGAGACCAATTATCTATTCAAGTCCTCATGACGTACTTGTTATGGTCAGGCTCCAGTATGCACGGAAGAGGCCCAATAGTGGGCCGAATTAGGGGCTTAGCCCAAGTTATCTAGGGTTTAGAGGAGCTGTCCTCCTATATAAACACATGTACCCCTTCGATTATAATCAGACAATAAACATATACTGTTGTCGTCTCCCTCAGGAGACGTGAGCCCCAAACCCTAGCCACACCCTGCCCTAGCCGCCGCCTCCTCCCTCTCGCAGCGATGGCGCCCAGCAGCCAGCGTCTGCGCCTCCAGCCTCTCCGCCCTCACTTCCATCCCTACAATCTACGCCCAAGACCTTGTAGAACCGTAGTCTCTACCAGTACTAATATGCAGCTAGGGGTAAGTAGATGCATTATGACAAAAGATTATACCTTGGTGTACAGATCCGATGCATGAAGATAATCCTTTGCCTGAAATGCAGCATCCCCTTGGGCTTTTAAAGCAGATCCCTCACATTTTTTATAATCCTAATTCAAAAGTAAATGACAGTCAAATAGTGTATAGAGTGCATTGCATTGAACAATCTTTAAGAGAGTTAGTTCATTTTTAGTGATCTGTGTAACCCATAGAAATCAATGCAACTGGAGTAATAAGTAGAGTGGGCGAGATTTTATTCGAACTCTTGAACTCCCAAATGCCACATGTTGCATTATTCCATCAATGCTCCAGTCTGGAAATCTGGTTACACGGGATGTGAAAGGAAAAAGGATCTCAACGCATTCCTTCCATCCTTGGATTGCAGCTATTTCCAATGGTGTTCTACCAATCTGTTAACGACCTTTCAAGGATCAGTTTGAGAAATAAGAATGAAGGAGAGGGAGGGGGTAGGTAATGTGGGTAAATAAAGAATGTGGTGAAGGTATTACATTCAAGCAATTACTGTAAGATCCAAGATGTGAGGAATTGTAGATGATTGTGCCGTATATGAAAGAATATGAGAGTCTACAGTATGCCAGTCTGCAGCCCCTGGATATGTGTATAAATAAACAGGTCCATGAATGTTTAGTTCCTTTGCTCTTTTCTTTCTGTGGAAAGCTCGGATGATGTGAACTTCAGTATTACCTAGATAAATCATTATTTGAACCAGACACAGAACTTTAATGTGGCACATTTTACCCTAAACTGCTCTTATTACGACAGAGTTACACTATACTTTAGTTTGGGAGTGTAACTATTCACCATACTAAATCTCGAAAAAGAAGCATTTCACCATACTGTTGAAATATAGAACTGGATAGGAACAACGACCCATCTTCTAGCCTATTTCTAGCATATGCATAACTGCCACAATATACAGTACATCACACCTTTTCTTCTGCATTAAAAAATAAATATTGGTCCCTAACAGACTAATAAATTTCTCATTTGCAGATAAGGATGGGAGTTGGTTAACCATTTATGTTTTGGGTTCAAACCTATTTAACCATTTTGTGCAAAAGGATATTATAGGTTAACCATTAGGTTAATAAGGTTTAAATGGTTAACCATTGGTTATTTAGGGTCGAACCATTTTTAATATTAGATAATGACGGCAAAGATTGGCAAATCCATGTAAATCACCAAAATTGCGACGACACTATAAACATATGGGCACGTATAAGTTTCTTTCTTTTTAAGAGCAAAGCGTTCATCTTTCTCTCTGACAAGAATATACACAACTGACAGATCTTAATACACTGGACGTGTACGATCTTTCCAAATTTAAGTAGCTGCACGCAGTATACGATCCCTGGTTTAGCTCAATTTGGAGACTGCGATCACAGCTGCACGTATGCATCAGACATTGTTGTTGCCTTTAGTTCTTCAGAGAGACAGAGGGCCGGCCTGGCAGAGGAGCGGCACGAGCTGACCACCTAGGTGCAGCGACATGATCTGGTCTGTGGGGCTGACGAGAGCGCCGCCGATGAAGATGGCCGGCACGGGCGGGCTCTGGCCGACCATGTCTGCGAGCACCCTCTCGACGTCCTTCCCGCAAGGGTCCACTGACTGGTTGAGCAGGCCGCCGAGATCCAGGATGCCAGCGCCGCCGCGGCACCGCTGCCGGTGAAGTCGATGTTGCGGTGGCCGTCGGGCGTCGGCGGAGGGGCGAGTGGAGGGGAGGACGAGAGGAGGGAAGGGCGGGCGGCTCGTCGGATGGGCGGAGGCGGCGCCGGTGGAGGCCTGCAGCGATGCAGGGGTGCAGCAGAGGCGGCGCTCGGGGGGTGCGGTTAACCTTTGGGAGATATGGATCGAACCCTTTGAACCTAAATAAATTTGAGGTTAACCAGTAGATCCATTGGGCTTTTTTTTAGGTTAGGTTAACCTAACCAATGGGAAAAGGGGAACCGAGTCCCAACATGATTTGCAGAAACAGCTTTTGCTCTTTTTTTCGTCAAAAGCGGGATTGATGTAACACAGGTACAGAAATCAGATAAACGAGAGGATCACATAAAACAGGCTAGTAAGAGACAATTATTTTTGAAACCTAACAAACACCAAATAACAACATGCGGCATCATTTACGGATGTTTACCAAATGACCAACATTTACCCATGTTATTATATACGAATGAAGCTCGGTGATCACATGGGTACGTGAGCACGCGGTGAGAGACTGACACGTGTCCACGGTGTTAGTTGTGCCGTTAGATAATTATCTCCACTCCTTTTGTGACCGTCCCGAGAAATCACCACGTCACCCCTTCCCATCAGGCCCACTCCACAATAACTTGTCGTTATCCCTTCGCCTTTATCCCTAGCAGGCTCCTCGTGTCCACTCAATCTCTCTCACGCACGCAAATCGCGACGACAGAGTAGAGAGGGTCAGAGGAGGCGCGACGCACTGCCGGCGAGAAATCCCCTATATTTTCCTGTGCTGGCGCGCGCCCGGCCGCCGGGAGAGACAGGGCACACACGGTGGAGGGCGGCGAGCAGGGAACGTGTGTTGGCCCGTGGCCCTGTTTCTGTCACCGAGAACCGCATCGAGCAGGGGAAAGAAAATTTCCCGAATCACATCGTCTCCATGTCCGATGGCGGACGGAATCCTCTCCCCGCTCCCTGATCCACATCGCCCGCTCCATGTCCCGCCGAGCTCGCCCCAGATCCGGAGGACACGGGCACGCCAGCCGTTTGTTGAGGCGCGCCTCCACCCCGCGCGCCGCCGCCGACCACAGGGGCGGCGAGGTAGGGGCTGCGGCAGGGGCAGAGAGGTCGGGCGGAGCTTGTGTCCACGGCGGCGTCGCCGGCGGGGCAGAGACACAGGTCGCCGCCGCCCCTGTCCGCTCCAATTCGGCCTCCCCTGCTTCCAATTTGGGGGAGGGCGCCGCCGCTCGCCGCCGCCGACCAGGAGCCTCGTCAGGGGCGGCTGCAGCCAAGCGTGCGTCGGGGGAGGCGACTCTGCCGGCCATGCGAGGAGCTGAAGTCCGAGTCGTGGGCGCGAGAGAAAGGGAGAAGGGAGAGAGATGGTGGAGGCGCCGGCGTGGAGGGCACGGTTCCTGCAGCGCGTGGAGAGCGCTCACGAGCACCTCCGCGACCTCAACGAGCGTATCGTGACCCTGGAGGCCTTTTTCCTCTCCCCGCTCTCCACGCGCGCTAGCCGACAACGTTTTGCAGCTCACTGCTGTGCTTTTCCTTTCTCACTGTCGAATCATTGGCTTACCCCGCGTGGCCCACAAAAGTGGACAAACATCAAAATAATTAGATTCGACGCCGTGTAATGGCCGTTAACATCTTTCCGTGCAGTGCGAATCTAAAAGCAAATCGAACGACAGCTAGTGCGTGCGCACGTACCCATCTGAACACCAAATCCACTCTCTTATTATATATAATGTATAGGTACTGTGATTTACAATCAGCCATTCATCTCTAACACTCCAGGAAAGTTGTTTGACAAGTTTAACTAAAAACCAGCTCAGAAGCTCCATTAGAGAGACAAACTGAAAACAGCCTAGCGGAACAGAAACTCACTTCATCGGGAATATTGGCATCAGCACCAGCTTCCAACAAACACTTGACGCAGTCAGTTAAGCCATCAGCTGCAGCTATTATTAATGGAGTTACAGGCCTACCAGCATTGACATCAGCACCAGCCTGAAACATTGAAAAGCACATGATGTTGAAGATTATGTTTCAAGAATATGCTGCAACTTGTGCTCATTATAGGAATGACATAACAAAATCTGTTGACCTCCCTTTGGCAAAAACTATCTTATGGTAAGTAGATGCTCTAAAGGGAACGTGACTGCACCTTAATAAGTACTTCCACGCACTTCAACGAATGAGCAAATATAGCCAATGTCAGTGGTGCATAGAATAAACGCACAACTCTGTTAGGCTGGACAAAAGGCAGACAACACATCACTTGTACAGAAACAATAACGCAATGGCTAATGACAAAAAATAAACTATCAGCTCTTTAATATGCAATTATTAGCAGAACAAATAAAAACATTAACAAAAACTGTGTTCTACGTATATTAGTCAAATTCCCTTAGAAAAGTTAACCATAATGCTTTATCATTTTTGTTTTTTCCAAATGTATCATTGGCCATAAGAAGGTATTACCCCCAATATTTTCTGGATGGAGCCCTTTTGCAACTGTTTACGCTACATCGATCAGATAAATACTCAAAACAGCAAGTGAACAAATCAAGCTAATTTAAGGATATGTGGATGTTACCCGTTATCACCTATGCCGGATGCTCATTAATTTGCAAATAAACTTATAATACCAAACACCAGCACTCACAACGACCAGCAGGTAAGCAGTTGTGTGGGCTAGGTGGGGAAAATTCGGGACGACAGGTGAGCCCTATCACATAGGGATAGTAGATTAAACTGGAACTTTATCTGACTGTGATCTGGCACAGTAATCAAGAATCTAATAGTAGTACATTTTAAGCAAGGGAAGAGCTAATGACCCATGAACAAAGGATACACATGGTGAAACAAGAAAAGAACGTAAAGAGACAGCAGACTAGAGTGAGCGGAAAAAACAGAAGCTGGCTCAGACCGCTGAATGAGGTAAGAGTAGCATCCATTCCAATGCCAGAATGGGAATGTTCCCTGGGAGAAAATATCGATAAGAACATTTATGGGCCCAACCAAATTCCCCCTGGTCGCAACTTCTCAGCTATCATGGATACAGTACTGTACACAACACATCTAATATTGACCAAAAAAAGCACACGAAATATGGAAAGAAGAAAATTATTACATTTGCCTGATACTGCAACAGCATGTCCAGCATTTCCACATTTCCACATTCAGCAGCATAATGTAGTGGGGTTCCTAGTTCGCACATGGGGTCAACATTGGCCCCTCTGGATAATAATATCTCCGCTACCCCACTGGAATCTGGATAAAATACATGAAATTTCCCACTGCATCACATTACCATGAAGAATACAATAGATGAATAATGTAGTATTACTGAAAAAACTGTATCTGCTTCATAGTCAAAAAGCAACTGCTTCATAATTAAAATCAAACCATGGCCAGGAACTGAATATCTTATAATATACATAGTATACAAGGCATTTCTAAACCCATACGCAAACATAAGTGGTTTCGTGAGACAGTAAGCTCTAAAAAAACTTGGAAAGTTACTGCAACATAGCTTAAGGCTTTTCTGGGCTGACCAACAGAACCTGACCCACAACAGTGATTAAGTGTAGGAAAGCCAAAAGGTTATGGAGGTACAGACTTCACTATCAGTGTTTCCAGCTATAGACACTAGTGCCTAGAGTCAGGTAATGCCAGCCTGATGGGACCAAAACATAATGTAGCATCCTTTTATCACAATTCAATATGAGTCTTGCTCAAGTTTACTTATACGTCATGTTTCATAGAAAAGCTAATGCACATCAGGACAACAAGGAAGCTATTGCCAATGGGAGCAGGAGACAGGAGATTGCCACTGATGAAATATTTGGCAAAAAAAAGTAGGATACGGAAGAAGCTTGCGACTATTAAATTTGGTTTTTGCTTAGTACATTATTAAATGTTTTTGGTATCCATTGTTTCTGGTTGTGAACTATGTATATGTTTTGAGTATGCATTGATGGCTATCTGCAACACCTGATGCCGAGACCAGGAAAATAAAGCTTCTTCCGTTGACAGAAACAATTGGTTGGTAGTAATACTGTTCAAACTTGAAATGGCTATCTGATGGATGAAACTATTATAGGCAACAGTGGTTCTATTGACTCTATATTGATGAAACTGGATATTGGCACCAACAATGACTCCCTGATTAAAGGTTGTTGTTACGACTTTAATCAGCAGAACAGTGCAATTTGCGAAGATAAAAACAATCAAAAGAACAGAATGTTACTGCAGGCCAGAGACTGCAATTCGTTTTTGTTTAAATATGACAGAGATCAGATGTGGGCCATATGGCAGGTTAAACCTAAATATAACTACACATAAAAAAATCTGAAACAATGGATATGCAGGTAGAGAGAACCTCGCTTTGTCAGGGTTGCAATAACATGGAGCACAGTATACCCTTTGTTGCATGCTATGTTTGGATTAGCACCACGATCAAGTAGGAGTCTCACAGCTTCTTTAGGTGCACGACCACATGCTGCAAATAATAGAGGTGACGAACCTAGCAAGAACACAAGAAATGGCAAGCACTTCAAAAAGGGATATGTAATCAAGAGAAATTAAAGCTGTAAAATAGAAGCTAGAGATGGCACAAACAGGTACAAGTGAGTGGTCATGCCATATAAATAAAAATGAAGCGCAAGCGCATTCGCTCACAATGACATCATTGGTCTTGTACTTTCATGCTACCACGTATGTTCCTATTTTACCGATACAATATTTAACATGCATTTTGACAGGACCAACTATCTGTAGAGCTTTTCTGATGTGAACACAAGTACCTCCCTGATTTTAAATGAAAACAGTGGGAACACAAAAGACTTGGCATCCTATCAGCAGAAAAACAAAAAGGAACAAACAATTGCATATCATAGTCCCTCTAAGCTAGACGCCCCTCGAAGAACAAAGCATTCAGTCAAGAAATACTGGCATTTGCAGAATTGCAGAATGTAGCAAACACCAAGTATAACTGCACTAAAAAATGCAGATTTTCTCTGTATGCAGAGGCAACTTGTGCACGACAGTACAATTAGCATACAACAACTCCTAGGTAGATGGTATTCCGCAATTCCGAGATAGCACCAAGAAAAACCAGCATCCCCTCAAACCAAGCCTCTGAATGCACTGGAGCAACAACCCCCACCAATCCAAATATCCAATACAGTGCACACAAAAAAAAGCAGAACCGATTAATTACCACAGTCAGCGCCAGCATTGACGTCGAGGTGGAGGTCCTTGATGAGGAACCTGCACATCTCCAGCTTGCCGCACCAGGCCGCCAAGTGGAGCGGGCCGAGCCTCCTGTGCAGCGGGTCATTGACCGTCATCTCTCCCAAGCTTTTCCCCTCCCTGGTCAGCCCCTCCGCCAGCTCTGCACGTACGAATCCACGAGCGGAAACCGCATCAGATCCACGAGCACAACCGAAAAACCTATCCCCGGGGGGTTGCGAGAGCGAGAGCTTACTCTTCATCGAACGGATGTTACCCTCCCCGGCCGCTAGGAAGATCTGCAGGGTCAGGCCATCCTCGGGCCTGGGGTTATCGAGCAGGAACAGATTTTCGGGGAAGCGCTGCGGCCGAGAGGAGGAGGAGGAGGAGGAGGAGGCCATGGAGGTGGCTCCGGGTGGAATGGAAGGTTCGAGAAGTTAGGGTTTGGCGAGTAGCTCGAGGCGGAGAGGGGAGGAAGGAGAAAAGAGCGGGAAGCGAGGGACGGCGGTGAGTGCGGGGTGGTGTTGGTGGTGCTGCGTTTCGCCATTTCCGTGTCGCTGCTGTCGAGGCCGACTTGGAGAAGCCAACTTGTTTCATCAATAATCATGTGTCATGAGATCAAAGAAAAACACTACGCTACGTGTACCACCTCCGTTCGTTTCACGCATCCTACGGTGGTAGAAGATTACTCCACGAACATGTCGCTTTCATTGTAGATGTGTACAGAGTTGCATATTGTCCCTGATCGTGCGTGCACATGTGAAACCTAGTAAAAAAGGTTGCCTGCTAGCTGTAGGCCTGTAGCCTACCTTGCACGAGTGCCCAAGCTTTGCCGTTGCATGGCGCTGCTCACATGGTGGGTTCCACCTATTCTACTTGCTAAATCTCTAATCCAGCTAGCTCCACACCTAATTAAGTATAGAAAATGTTGCAATAGTGGTAGAGTATCATAAGCTTTTTTTTGTGGATCAATACAATTGTGGAAAAAGTTTGCAACATTTTGGCACACTTTTCTAACAACAATTATTTTGTTGTAGGTTTATTTATAACAAAAATTACCATCTATTTTACATAAATCGTAAATGGTTACAACAACAAAAAATCGAACTTGTAGCTAACACCTTCAAAACTTTACAACATCTCGCAAAAATTAAATTGAATTGTTACAAAATTATTGAGCATAAGCAAGCAGTAATTTCGAGAGAAAAATAAACTTATAGCTAACGCACAAAAACCCTTACAACATCTTGTGCGTGTGTTCACAACAAAAAACACATGGGTTTCTTACAGAAAATAATGAGCGTAAGCAACATCTTTAATTTCGAGAGAAAAACAAACATGTAGCAAACTCACAGAAAACGCTTACAACATCTCGCGCATGTCTTCCCAACAATAATTACATGGGTTTCTTACAAAAATAATGAGCGTAAGCAACATTGGTAATTTCGAGAGAAAAACAAATTTGTAGCAAACACACATAAAACCCTTACAACATCTCGCGTGTGTCTTCACAACAAAACTCACGTGAGTTTGTTACAAAAAAAAGTAATGAGCGTAAGCAACATTAGTAATTTCGAGAGAAAAACAAACCTATGCAAAAAACCTTACAACATCTGGACCATGCTTTCACAACAAAACTCATAGGCGTTTGTTACAAAAATAATGACCATAAGCAACAAATAATTAACAGAAAGACTTGGTTGTACTATAGTCCATAGCACACTGATTTAGTATCGTCGGCGACGAATTCGGCTTGAGGGTGCCCCGTCGCCGCTGAAGAAGGTTTGTTTAGATGCAAACCGATGTCACCAGATCGAGCTCACTCGTGATGAATTCGACTCATCTTAGCCTTATCAGAGTTAGATTGCAACATTTTTTCATCATACACCTAGAGCGAAAGGAGCATCTCACTCGTGTGTTCGAAGCTGAACACAGACCAGACACGACGTGTCAAGAAAAAATATAGGATTTGTTTTTTAGTCCCTAGTTGTACCGGTTAGTTTTCCTTTTTCCCCAAATTCAGGAGCTCGGACGGAAGGAATCCGTTTAGTTGAACGTTCCGTGCTGAGGTGTGGGGCCGCGTCGTTTGTGGGGCCGCGTCGTGTGGGGTTGGTAGGGAGGGACCGCGTGCGACAGGACGAGACCGTGTTTGGTTGTACGTGAGAGCTGGGTTTTGTCTATCTCGGCCCAAATTGGCATTTTTAAGAGCATCTTTTCCCCTCTTTCCCTCTCTGTCTTTTTCACCAAATTAGTATCAAATCTAGAGAAGCTTCTATTTCTGTCTTTCTTCAATTATTTATGCCTTTTGGCCCTCGTTTTTTGCCCAATATGGCAGCAAATCTAGTAGCAAATCTAGAAGCTAGTATATGATAAATTCACAGCAACATAATCAAAAAACTAAGTATAATACATAAACTGCATACAGCAGCCAAAAACAGCCAATAACGTTGTTAATGTTCACGACAAACTAAGCTGAAAAAAATACAAGACGCACACAATGTATGGCCAACATGAAGATTAGGATACCCCAGGATGAATGAATTTGTTCTTCATTCCTCATATATCTCTTCGTCGCTCCATTCGTGCATTATCCCAAGGAAATATTCATTGAACTCTTTCCGTCTGCAGTGTGCGGCCAATACATCCTCCAAACGGTATGGCCTTTGATCATTTCTCAGACCGTAGTTTCCTATTCTATCCACATGTAGTGGCCACTCATCATAGGCCTTTGTATCATGAAAGTACTCTCTGATATAACCCATATCCGCGTAGTAGATGCAGCCAGGTCGAAGTGTCAGGTGCACTCTGGTGTCAACGGAGATACACCGGATATAATGCACGAAGAAGGCATTACTGCCAATATTACTGACCGGATGGAGAGAGCGGCTCTGAGTGTCCACACGGTACACCAATGGTTTGTCCGCCAAAGGCATGTTGACTGATACGTCGCAAACGTATCTATAATTTTTGATTGTTTCATGCTAATATTATGCCTTTGGCACTTGTTTTTATATTAAGTTTATGATTTATTTGGACTAACCTATTAATAGTTGCAAAAGTGCACAATGTTCTTGTTTTACACTTTGATGTGTAGGAATTATCAAGAATATAAGAGGAAACCTTGTTGGAGTCGAATTGGAACTTTGCTGAAATCTGTCCCAGAACTGTTTTCAGAGATTGTCTGTTTGACCCTCGAATATGACCTCCAACGGAGTTGGGCCTGAAGAGGAAGTTGTAGATAATTTTCTTCTGAACGTTCTAGAGTTAAAATTCGACCCAATCAGAGTCCGTATGCGGCCTAAAAACCCGTTTTAATGAAGCCCTAGATGGGATGACGGAAATCCGAGAGTCTATATAAAGGAGGAAACCCTAACTCGTGGAGGACTCCTCCACCCACGAATTTCCAGCCACCAAAGCCACGTTTTTGCCTCCCCATGGATCCCATCTCCATGGGGAGGGCCCCAAGAAGCCATGAAGGAGGGAGGCTAAGGGGCGGCGCTCCCCAAGCTTGCCGGCGGCGGGGAAAGGAGTTCCCCGCGCCGCCGGCGCCGCCGCCACCCTGCGCCGCCGCGCTGCCCCTCTCCGACGTCTTCACCGCCATCTCCATCACCATATCCTCCTTGTATTCAGTGGTTCATCCTCTCATAAACCTCTGTACCGTCCTATGTAAACATGGTGTTTGATGCTATAATATTTATCCTATGATCTATGTCATGTGTATGTAGTATATTTATCTTTTGATTGCTTTGTTGAATGTCTATGGTTCATTAGAGTTGTATGTTGATATGGTACTGTCCTTTGGTGTCCATTATACTTGTGCGTGCATGAATCAACATCATAGGGTTAGTAGTATGTGCAAAAGAAGGGGGGTAGTCCTGCCGGAGTGACAGAAACCTAAGGGCTCAAACCGGTTAGTTGCATGTATGGGAGTAAGAGGACCATAAACTTAAGGCTATGGTTGGGGAAACCTTAATGCATTGTTAGTATTTACGGATGTTTGCTAACAATCCAATCATATAGTACTTGTAATCCCAAGTAGTGGAGCGCTTGTATATTTAGCCTCTCCCACATTGAAAACTACATCAAAGACAATGAACTAAATGTCTTCACTAATTAATCTTGGACAAAGCCACCACAATTACCATCACTTTTCCACACTCATGGTACTGTTAGTATATGGTTACTTAGTGTACTTTATTGCTGCAGCACTAACATTTACTTTCATGTATTTATTATCTTGCAAAGCTATCTCTCATACCCGTATTGCTACTGTAGTTTTATTTCCTAGATGAAGCAAACGCTTAGTGCGCGTAGAGTTGTATCAGTGGTTGATAGAACTTGAGAGAATGTTTATCCTACCTTTAGCTCCTCGTTGGGTTCGACACTCTTACTTATTGAAAAGGCTACACGCGATCCCCTATACTTGTGGGTTATCATTGACCAACAACACAAGCAGCAGATCACCATCCAACTTCACAAGGTAGAACTTGTCATTTCCAAGTTCTGGAAATGAAATTAGTGTCTCCATCTTGACAGTGCTCGCGCGCTGCTGCAACTGTACATTGGTGCACACTATTCTTCCGGACTCAAAATTGTCCACAGCTATTGCATACAGTTCACCATTGAACGGGGTAATGCAACGCAGACCATGGTTCTCAATCGAAAATCTTTCTTCTCCCCAATCTTCATATATATCCTTAGTTGGAGTGCTCTCATCGACCCAACCAATTTCCTGCGGGTAATGTGCGGAAACGAAGACCATAGTCGGGGATTTGATTACAGCGACTGAATCCGGAAAAACAGATGGCATCTGCGCCTCAAACATAGTGTTCGATGTCTTTGTGAGTGGGTTCAGAAGCCATATGTTGTGCAGCACGATGACGCCACGGCAAAAGCCGATGAAGTAGTATCTAAAATATATTGATGAAGATAACATTCAGCACTAAGATGTTTAAGATTGAAAATAAAAAGGTAGATTAACCCTATAGATATGGAGGAATTTGAACCTTGCATTAACTGCCGATAGATCTATGGTGACGTAGCGTGATGTGCCAAGTTGGAGGAAGGTGAACTCAGCGACGCGTCGAAGGGCGTGGTCTAGCATGATCCATTCATGCAGGTGCACGTCGGGCTCAGGTAAACCTGAGCGCCAATTTCTACAGACTTGCCTCATAGCAGAGTAGGTGTCCACGTACTCCTCGTTCGCAGTAAGCATTCGCCGATCTTGTGAAGTGGTCCATCAGCCGAGAGAGAGGCGGTTCACGGAGCGCCGCGCTGGATGCGCCGCCCTCGGAGGCGACGGGCTCGGCGGCGACGGGGATGCGACGGGCTCGGATGCGACGGGCTCGGAGGCGACGGGCCGGCGCATTCTTCTTCTCCATCGTCGGCAGGGTAGCGCGCGTACGGCGGTTGGGGTTTTTTCGATTTGGAGAAGTTGATGGGACGTGAGAGGCGTGGTTTCGTGCGTGAGCGAGAATGAGACGTACGTGTGCGAGAGGGAGGGAGAGAGGGGCTTACGCGTCCTAAATGCGACCCGCGCGCGCTATTGCTTGCACCGCGACACGCGTCAACAATGGCCACTTCTGCACCGCAACACGCGTCCTCGAGTCTAACCCTGAAAATTTAGATATACTCAGGTATACCCTCGAGTCATATACTAGCATTTTTTGTGTGCTCGGTTTTCGCCTTGAGTGCTAATACTGGCTAGTGCAATATACTCAGTTTTACCCTCAAGTGGCTGGTCAACAGAGAGTCAACAAATGGGATTAACTAGTTAAATAAGTTATTTAATGTGCAAAAAATTCCGAAAAAGAGTGGCACTTACTCATGGAGTCTTTACCACAAATTGTCACTTCTCAAATCATAGATAAATCATAGATAAATCAAGTTTTACCATAAATTGCCACTTCTCAAATCACCTAGTAGCTATGAAGGTGCATGGTTTTCCACAATAAGCCCTACCCAAAACAGCCCAAAACATACTTTGTCTGAATGATGTCATAATTTTCACACTCATGTATATTTGTATTGCAAATAGTTTGAGGTAGGCCAAGATGGGTTTCATTGTACAAAACACGCATTTTCCATTTTTTAAATCTCATATTTGAATCCCTTAGTCCGTTTACTACTCACTTGCCCTTGGTTTCTTTATACTACTTAGTTTTGCCCTCTCCCTTCACAAATTCTCATAGACGCCCAACATTGCCCTGATTGGTCTAGCCCATGTCACGCGGATCGTGCCCGCCGACCGTTGATCGTATGATCTAACGGACAGGATAACCCTATCTCTCTCTCGGTCGGGGCCACCACCCTCTCTCTCTCTCTGTCGGCGGTTAGCTTCCACCCTCTATGTATGCGAAAGGGCGGTTACCCAGTACGCTAAAGTTTGGTTTTCTGCATTATTTTTCACGAGCTAAATTATAAACTCTTTTAGGCATTACTTTTCACGCAAAAAATGATAGACCATCACCGATTTGTTGTAGCCATTACTTTTCACGCAAAAAATGATACACCATCACCCATTTCTTGTAGCCATTACTTTGCACGCAAAAAATGATAAACCATCACCGATTTTGTTGTAGCCATTACTTTTCACGCAAAAAATGATACACCATCACCCATTTCTTGTAGCCATTACTTTCCACGCAAAAAATGATAAACCATCACCGATTTTGTTGTAGCCATTACTTTTCACGCAAAAAATGATACACCATCACCCATTTCTTGTAGCCATTATTTTCCACGCAAAAAATGATAAACCATCACCGATTTTGTTGTAGCCATTACTTTTCACGCAAAAAATGATACACCATCACTCATTTCTTGTAGCCATTACTTTCCACGCAAAAAAGATAAACCATCACCAATTTGTTGTAGCCATTACTTTCACGCAAAAAATGATACACCATCACCCATTTCTTGTAGCCATTACTTTACACGCAGAAAATGATAAACCATTAACGATTTGTTGAAGCCATTACGGTAAAATGATAAACTATCACGAATTACCATTTCTTTTAGGCATTACTTTTAACGGTAAAATGATAAACTATATCACGAAGTTCCATTTCCGTCAAGATAGTCCGCATTACTTTTTTGTTGAGATATATACCCCCACAACGGTCATCTCCTCCTTAATTTATTATGTAAACCCCCACAACGGTCATCTCCTCCTTAATTTATTGTGTAAACCCCCACCAACGGTCACCTCCTCCTTAATTTGTTGTGTAAACCCCTACAACGGTCATCTCTCCCTTATAAACACCCATACGGCCATCCCTTGTGTCAATAGGTTCTGCCTCTCTCTTCTTCGTTCACATACACTTGATCCATTGCCATGGCTTCCACGTCTCGGACGCCGGAAGGGGAAGGGGAAGGGGAAGTGGATCATCATCATTGCCACCACCACCGTCAACACTGCCATTGATCATAGAGGAGTTCTTCATCGTCGTCTATGAAGATCCTTTGATCAAGAAGGTACGTACGTGTTCCTACATATATGACGCATGTGATTAATTATGGGCATGTTCTAAAAAACCTTTAATTTCAAACGATCGGCGCTCGATCTCTTTGCAGGCACTCCCAAAAAAGTTTGCGGACTATCTTGACGGCCAGGAGCCAGCTAAGGTGTATCTGCGAGCAGCTGACTACGGTCCTCGTCTCTGGACCGTGGAGGTCCTATTTGACGGACAAGGCCGGATGTACCTCGACAAGGGCTGGGAGAATTTCGTCATCGCGCACGGTGTGGATTTTGGCTACTACGTACACTTCAAATATGAAGGCGATGATGTGCTCACAGTGAAGGTGTTCGACGGAACAATGTGCAGGAAGTACTACTACTCGGACGACGAAGATACTGACGATGAAATCGACGACGACGTGAAGCCATGCATCCATCCCCTTTAGATAAGGGGATTATGACCAAGAATATATATGTATCTTCATATGCATCGATTTAGAGATCTAGCTATTTTCTATATATTATGCATGTAAAAAATAATATCGCATTTCCACCATGATTCGAGCACCACAGCCTCCAAACGATGCCGATGCCGATGCCGATATCGGCATGGTCAGAACGGCTATGCTCGCCGCCACTGCTAGGTCACCGTCGGGATGCACAATATTTAGCATAAGAGTCACTTTAGATTAAGCTGCGAAAATAGTCACCTGCCATGGGCTGAGGCGGCCCCACAGATCTAAATAAATAGACGACCCCAGCGGTTTTGGCCGGAGGCCCCACAAATATATATTTTCTATAAATAAATAGACGACCCCGGGTCATTGGCCCCATAGAGCGGCCCCATTTGTCATTGGCAGCCGCGTATACAATCGGGAAACGGCGGCAGCGATAGAGGGATGCGGCACGAGACGGAGAGGTCAGGCCTCTCAGCACCCGGCCACGGATAAACTCGGAAGGCACCTCGAGCTGCGTTTCAAACGAGAGGAGAAAACTAAGGAAAAACTAACGAGCTGGGGAAAACTGAGTACAACTAACGACCTGAGGGCACGAAAATAGAAATCCCAAAATATAACAGTAATAAATTCTAAAACCATTGACATATTTTTAGCGTCGCACTAGAAAATTACACGGTTAGTAGCTGGCTAAGTGTCATAAAATTCATTCTTTAGCTAATTAATGGTAGCCTATGAGGTCACATCATTTTTTAACCCCTATGCTAGTAGTACTAGTACTACACACGTATAGTAGCACCGAAATGGACAAAAAGAGCTGCATGCGAGAGCAGGAAGCTAGAGCTTGAGTTGCATGCAAGCAGCTATGCGCGGAAGAAAAAGTTAGCGACTACACCGCGCGAGGCAGGCAAAAGCACGCGAGGCCAGCGCGAGCGGGAGGGACCGATCCGCGTACGCCGATCGGTCGGCCGAACGCAAGCATTTACCTTCTTTTTAGACAGAAGGCGAGCAAAGCCCGACTTTAAATTAATAAAATCACAATGGCTAGAGTACACATAAGTCACAACACCCACAACGTCGGATAAAACATCAAAGTCCACCACCACCACAACAATGACAACTCTAGAAAGGGAATAACAACTCAGTGCATCAGCTAGTGCCCCAACACATTGCTAAAAGCACCGCACCGGAGATACATGACCCAAGGTAGACCGCCTAGTCTTGGTTCCTGGTGCTCGCATGAAGAGAGCGAATCCGGGTGATCGCTTCCTCCACCGCCGTGCGATCTTGCCTCCTAGCCATTGGCTTGCACACCTGGATATAAATAGACATTTTGTATAACCCATCAAAGGAAAAACCCGTCGATAGTAAATTTGTTCCTAAGGTTCCAAAGCGTCCATAAGAGCGCCGCACATGCAATCCAAAGAACTCGTTTAGTTTGCCCCACTTTGTTCTGAAGGAGCCAGAAGATATCCGCAAAGCAAGAGGGGTCCCAAGTGTGACCAAGCAGTTCCCTAACTGCGCTCCAAAGGAACTTGGCCAGAGGGCAGGAGAAGAAGATGTTATTGTCCTCCGTCTCCGCACAAAGGGCACACACTCCCGTCGAGGGACCCATACGCCTCCTAATGTTCTCATTAGATGGGAGGCGCTTCCTGGCAAGTTGCCAAAGGAAGATCTGCATGGGACCGCAATCTGCTAGAGGTCGCTCAAGTGTTTGCTAGGGGTGCCCTGAAAGAGCTTAAGGTAAAGTGAGCGGACCGAGAACGTCCCCGAAGGCTCAAGCGTCCAAACCATAGTGTCGTGTTGCTGGGACATCGGGGGTATCGAGACCTCTCTAGACAGATTGGCTCAATCAAAGCGCTCCCCTACGCCCAACTAGCGTCGGAAGGGGATGTGCCAGCCCCCCTCCCAGCGCGTCGCCTCCACCGAGGCCTCTTGCTCCTCCGCAATAACAAAGAGAGCAGGTAATCTAGTGCACAGGGGTCACCCCTGCCACCAATCTCGCCAAAAGCTCGCCGCCTTCCCGTTATGCACGGAGTGCTTGGCCCCAAATCGAAACAGTGTTTGAGTTTCTGGATAGCATTCTAGAATTGCGAACTGGGACAATGGGCACCCAACAGCAGATCCTTATCTCTAAGGTATTTGTTCCCGATGATGTCAGCCCAAAGCCCTTGCTCCCCGGTCGTACAGCCTCCATATCCATTTTACTAGGGACACATGTTCATTAGCTGCGTATCGACTATCCCCCCCCCCCCAGGCTCCTTGGTTTGCACAAGGCCGACCACCATACTTAGTGATACTTACGCTTGGTAATATTAGCTTCCCAAAATAAGGGAGAACAATGCTTGTCCATAGTGCCGTGAGTACCCTCTCCAAGCAGGTAGACTGCCATAGCATGGAGAGGTAGATTGGAAAGCAAGCGTTGATAAGGGTTAATCTTGCCGCCGAGAACATCAATTTGCCCATCCAAGGTTCAGCGCGCTTTCCCACCTTGATCGTCAGGGGACCCCTGTCCGCCGCCGTCAGAGCCTGGTCACTGACCGGAAGACCCAGGTAAGTGAAGGGGGAGGATCCTTGTTTGTAGTTGAGAATATGCGCAACCCTTAGCCCCTCCTCTTCCTCCAACCCAAGCACCATGACCTAACTTTTGTGTAAATTGATCCGGAATGCTCTCAAAGCACAGCAAAATGTACTTCAGATTTGCAACTGCGAGGTCATCCGGTTGAATCATGATGATGGTATCATCTGTGTATTGCAAATGAGAGACTCCCCCAGGAATCAGGTGTGGGACCACACCCGCAATGTGGCCTGCCTCTCTAGCCTTCTCCAGGCTAACGGCTAGGGCTTCAACAACATAGTCTAAGAGGGGAGGAAACATGGGGTCTCCCTAGCGCACCCCGCGGCCGTTACGAAAGTAGTTACCGATGTCTCCGTTGAAGGCGATACCAGTCTGGCCCCCCGAGACCAGACCCATATCCCTATGAACCCAAGCGGGTTCGAAACCTTTACCCAGTAGCACTTCTCAGAGAAAAGGCCAACGCATCCTGTCGTATGCCTTCTCGAAATCGAGCTTCAGAAAAACTCCCCTAAGTTTCCTGGATTTAGATTCATGGATGATCTTTTGCAGAGAAAGGACGCCCTCATGAATGTGTCTACCTTTTATGAATGCCGACTGCGCTCTACTAATCGTCCTATGCGCAACCGGAGAAAGCCGAATAGTGTATGATTTAGCGACAAATTTGAAAATGACATTAATCAACCCAATAGGTCTAAACTGCTTAATGTCCTCTACCCCGGGGACCTTCGGGATGAGCGAAAGCACGCCGAAGTTGAGCCTGGAAATGTCCACTCTCCCAAGAGCGAAACCATTCGCAATGTTCAGGATCATGGGTTTCACCAGGTGCCAAAAGCGTTTGAAGAAAGCGACAAGGAAGCCATCCGGCCCCGGCGCCGTGTCGACTTTCATACTAGCCAAATCTTCATACTAGCGTTTGAAGAAAAAACACTCCTTATAACTATGCCAAATCTTTTTGGCAGGACATGAGAAAGAAACATAGTCTGGCATGTACTTATTTTCCAACGATCTGTTTCTAACCTCCTGCTGTTAGAAGTGACTATGCAAGGTACATGAGTCAGTTCCGTAGCTCTGCTAAGAGTCATATCTGACATGTAGGCACCCTAGGTATATCTCCAGCTACTCGTCCGTGCTATGTATAGGTAATAGGTAGCTACATCTCCAGCTTATATTGTTTTCAGTTTTCTTCACAAGAATATGGACAGGCTATACAGTACAACGTGCAGTATCGAACAAAACACAACCCCTCACAACTTCAGTGGAGGCTTCACATGTCCAGGCAGCAACTATCCTTTATTCACACATCCTCCTCCCTGCATATAATAAAATTTATTTAAATCACTGGTGATTAGTGAAAGTTCAGCAGAAAGCAAGAATAAGCAAACAGATTAATCTGCGTAATCTTCTTCTATGCTTGGTGACATGTGATCTGAAAACCAAAACAGATGATGCAGGGAAAAAAGGAAGATGAAGGTTTAACATTCAATGGGCATGAGAGAAATAATAATAAACATATGATGGATGTCCCTTACAAGTCATTATATTGCTGTGAAGTGAATGCCAACAATGATTTATTAAAATAACAACCCCGAGCTGTCCAATCAAACATTGACAAGCAGAGATTACCTAGATATAAGAGATTTGCCTGCTTGGCCATAGTCCTAAGCACACAAACTTTAATGCATGGCTAGGAAACATATTATGGAAAATAAAATGTGATAACAACTTTCCAAAACCGTACCTCTATTAGTATTATAGCTGATCCTTGCTCATGGCAGCGAATCGATACATACCAACCCATACTTTTGCAGGTATTGGCATCATCCAAAGCTTTGTTTATCTCACCCATATGAACCCAGCAACGGCACCTCTTTGCATACAAGTTTGGATTCTTAGGGCCAGTCGCCATTGCCTGGAGCCATGAAATAGTATACCACAAAAAGATCAAGACGGCTGAATATGACTAAATCAACACACATTGTACCAAAAATATTTGTGTAAACATTAATCAAATATGATAGAGAGAAGATTCCCAACAGTCAGATATGCACACAAATTAGTTCTAAATACAAAAAGTTGGACCCAAAAACTGGGACCCACACAAATAGTTCGAATCAGCCTCCTTGCATAATAAAAAGCAAGGGAAAGGCTGCCTAGAAATACCCTTCCCCAGACCCCACAAACACAATGTGTGGGAGCTTTCAGCACTGGGTACGCCCTTTTTACAAACACTAGGACCCCCCAAAAAAAAGTAGGTAATAAAAAACTGTTACAATGTAGAGCACCCAGATCTGCAGTATTATTACGGAGTAACAAAATTATTATTTGCTTCACTGCGAATTTCAATATATGTTAAGGTAACCAAGTATTTATTGGAGCCCTATGGATGTACTATGCAGCCACTGATCTGATGGAAGAATTTACCGTGGTGTATAGAGCTGATGCCTGAGCATAATCCTTTATCTCAAATGCAGCATCCCCTTGCACTTCAAAAGAAGTATGCACAATTGTATGAAGATGACCCTAAATCAAATGTTTCAAACAAAGCTAATTTAGCTTTTTGCTTGATCTGTGTAAAACTGATTGACATCAACCCGACTGGAACAACAAGTTGAATAGGAAATATTCTATTCGTACTTCTAAACCCACAGATTTCACATGTTGCATTATTCCATCAATGCTCCAGTCTGCAAATTTATCTACAAGTGATGTGACAGGAAAAAGAATCTCAACACATTCCTTCCGTCCATGGATTGCTGCTATTTCCACCGGCATTATACCACTCTGTTAACAATCATATCAGGGATCAGTTTTAGAATAAGCACGGGAGAGCTTCGGGAATGGCACAAAAAGAGATTGTGGCAAAGGCATTGCATTCAGGCATATCTATAAGATCTGAAATACCCCCTCTGTCCAATCAAAGTTTTCTTAGATTTTGTCTAAATTTGGATGTATCTAGCATCCAAATTTAGACAAATCTAAGACAACTTTCATGAGACAAAGGGAGATGGAAAGTTATGGACGATTGTGCAGCGCATGTAAAATATATGTTCTCCCAGATTCCCAGCATATCATGGACATGTGTATAGACAGAATAATTAAACAGGTGCATGAATGTTTAGTTCCTTTGCTCTTCTCATTTCTGTGAAAGCACAAATGATGTGACCTTCAGTACAACGTGATAGATAATTATTTGAAGAGAAGAGACAGAGGACTTCAGAATGGCATGTTTAACCATAAAAATCTCAGAATAATGCAAATGGATAAAAAAATCGGATAAACAGAAGGGGAACTCAGCATAAAACCGGCTATTAACAAGCAATGATATTTCAAACCTAACAAACCCAGAATAGCAAGATATGACATCATTTACCCACGTTTATCAAATAGCTTACATTTATTCATGTTATTAGATGATACCATAAATAATATAATCTACAAATTCTGGAGATAATCGATGCTACGATAATCCATTAATCACAACCACATCACGGAAGTTGTTTTGCTAGTACATCACATAACCAGTTCAGAAGCTTAATTCGAGTTACATCTAACAGTCTAAGTAGCAGCACATAAAACTCACTTCATCAGGAATATTGGGATCAGCATGATGTTCCAACAAGCATTTGATGCAGTCAGATAAGCCATATCTTGCAGCTATTATTAATGGAGTTGCAGGCCTAGCAGCATTGACATCAGCACCGGCCTGAAACATTAAATATTTACCACAGAATTGTGAAGATAGTGTTTTGTAATCATCTGCAACTTGTCTCACAATAGGAATGACATGACAAAAAAATTAGGTCCATTTGGCAACTATTGCACGCAAATTTTTTAAAGGGACAAGTCACTGCACCTGAATAACTAGTTCCACACACTTCAATGAAGAAGCGAAGAGAGCCAATGTAAGTGGTGTATAGGATGATTGCACAACGCTGTTAGGCTGGAGAAAAGGCAAACATCACATTACTTGAAACAATAACACAGTAGTCAATGAAGAACAATAAACTATCAACTATTTATTATGCAACTATTAGCCGAATAGAGAAATTACTAAACGCACTACTTGGCGTACTTTATTTATTTTTTCCAGACAAATGCTATAGATGCGAAAGGAAATCATATGCTTTATCATCTTTGTTTTTCCAAATGAATCATTGGACATAGAAGTATGCACCCAATATCTTTTTTGGAAGGAAATTCCAGCGTTCAGTAGCAAAGGCCCTTATGCAACTATTACCACTACATGCATCAGATGGAGTATCTAAGAGCACCGCAAAAGAATCAAGGTAATTTAAGGTCATATGTTGCATTATCTCCTGCGCTTGATATTTTCTAGCATGCAAGTAAAGTTGCGTGCGAAGTTGCAAACTACCCAGCACCAGCAAATCTGACCGTCACACAGGGACAGTGGATTAAACTGGAACTTGGCCTGACCAAGATCTGGTAGTCATCTAGAATCTAATACATTTTAAGCAAGGGAAGAAGAAAATATCCATGGACAAATGATGCATGGTAAAACAATAAAAGAACATAAAGAGACACAAGACTAGAGCCAGCAAATAAAAGAGATGCCCTAGGTCAGTTTAGGCAAGGAGGTAAAAATAGTGTTCATTCCGCCAATTAGGCAGGATTGGGATAGTTCCTTGAGGGAAAAGAAAGATAATAACATCTATGGACCAAGTGAATACCTTTTGGCCACGACTTCTCTTTGCCATTAATACAAGACTGTATAAACCATACCGAATATTGACCAGAAAGAGCATACAAAAGATGGAAAGAAGGAAATTAATACATTTGCCTCATACTTCAACAGCACTTCCATCATTTCCAGATTTGTACACAGAGCCGCAAAATGTAGTGGTGTTCCTTCTGAGCTCATAGAGTCAACATTGGCCCCTCTGGATAACAATATATTCGCTATTCCAAAGGGATCTGGTTAAAGTACACGAAAAATACTCACTGTGTCACATTAACATCAAGGATACAATAGATTTCATAGTATTCTCGAAAAAATTATATCTGGGCAGAGACACTACAACCAGTTTTGATTAGATAGGACAGATAAGATTTGGCATGAGTGAAATGTGAGAAGCAAGTATACAGGCAGAGAGAACCTTTCTTTGTTGCAAGAACATGGAGCACAGTAAACCCTTGCTTGCTTGGTATGTTTGGATTAGCACCACGATCAAGTAGAAGGTTCACAATTGGTTTCGGTGCTTTACCATATATTGCACATATTAGAGGTGATGAACCTAGCGAGAGCACAAGATATGACAAACAGTTTGTCAGAGTGAGCAACAGATGTTTCTTCCGACCAAAAGAGGGATACGTAACCAAGAGCGACTGAACCTGCAAAATACATGTATACTAGAAGATGGCACAAGCAGATACCACAAGTGAGTCATGCATAAAAAAAATGAAGCGCAAGAACATTCACTCACAATGCCATAATTGGTATCTACTTTCATGTACCTCGAATGCTCCTATTTTACAGATCCATTATTTAACATCCATTATCAAGAAACCAACTGTCTGGCGTAAACACAAGTACTGCCCTGCTTGGAAAAAACAGTAAAAACACAGAAGACTTGTCAATGTCATCCCATCAGCATACAAGGAACTAATGATCGCATACCATTAACCCCAATAAGGCACACCTAGTCACCTACTACTTTCTATTTGAAATTAACTGGGCGTAATTGGCAGGTGGTGGTGGGCTGGTGGCATTCAGCCTCTGAAAACACAATGGCGTGATTGCCAAACTAAGCAAAAGCTAGGTACGGTGCACTCTGAAACCAGATCTTAGATGCCATTCGGCATAAAAAAATCCCTCAAATCAGGAGATCCTTGATCAGGAACGACAACCCTGACTAATCCAATAACGTGTATTAGCGACAGGTTAATTAATTACCATGCTGAGCAGCCGCGTTGACGTCGAGGTTGAGTTGATCGATCAGGAACTCGCACATCTCCAGCTTCCCATTCAAGGCCGCCACATGGAGCGCCCCGAGGCTCTTGCCGTTGAAGTCCTGGATCTCCTCCACCACCTCCAGGCTTTCCCCCAATTTTTGACAAAGCTCCGCCATCGCTGCGCGCACAAAACGTACAGCAACCAGAAATCGCATCGGATCCACGAGCACCGAAACCTAACCATGAGGAGTTGCGGGACCTTACTCTTCATGACAGGGATGCTGCCGTCGCGCGCCGCTTCGAAGACCAGACTGCCCGGGTAGGTGCGCCCCGTGTAGAGCTTGAAAGTGTCGGGGAAGAGCGGCGGCTGGGAGGAGGATCCCCCGGAGGAGATGCAGCATCCGGAGGAGGAGGAGGCGGAGGAGGAGAAGGAGGAGCCCATGGCGATGGCTCGTCTGCACGGCTCCGGATGGAATGGAAGGTTCCAGAAGGCTCTAGACGGAGGCAAGGGGAAAAGAGCGCGAATCGAGGGACGGGTGGGCGGGGTGGATGTTGGCGTGTTGGGCTTCGGTAGCCGATTATATAGGTGCTCCCCTGTGTGAATCGGATGGGCCAAATGGGCCTATTTAGCATAGTTAGCCTTTCCATCCATTAAGATAAGCAGATTCTCCACTAAACAAAGCAGATCTCCCTAAAAGAACTAAAACAGCAGAAGATTAATTATCGAAAACAAGCTACCGGGCAAAGCCCCAGGCAGCCGAAGACGGAGGTAGGGCGCTCCTCGCGGCCTACTCAGGTTCTGGCGGCGGATCTGGGCAGGTCTGGTGATGCGCCGGTGCATGGGCCTTCGGACGCGTGGCGCCACAATCACAGCGAGTGGTGGTGGTTTGCCTCCCGGTGGCGAGCCGTGCGGGTGGCGGAGGTGTGGATGGGGGCGTACTGGAGGGGTAACCCTAGGTCCTCTTCTCCTTGCCTCGTCGTGGTGTCGGCTGCCAGCGGGGAAGGGGCGGCCGATGGGTTGCGGTGGTGCCCAGGCGTGGCCGGTGTCCACGGACTTCGCGATCTGAGCCTGGTGTCATCGGCCGGCAACCTTGTCCAGCCTTGGATGGTCGGCGGCGTGGGGGGCGAGCTGAATAAAGGCGGCGGTCCTAGGGTTCCTCTTGTGCGAAGATGAAAACCTGCTTGAGGCATGTCCTTTCTTGATCTGGCCGGAGTGTTGAGTTCCGGAAGGCGCCACCGGCGAATGGAACAGCACATCTTTTTCCTGGAGTTTGCTAGATCGGGTGGTATTCGGTGGTGCGCACCCATGATTTTATTCCAACCATTTGGTTCTGGAGGGAGCGGCGTGAAGTCCTGTTCTGCGTGGTCATCAAGTGACTTTTTGGTCCATGGTGAAGTCAGAAGAAGATAATATCATAAAGGTCGGCTTGAAGGAGTAGCTAAGGGAGGTTCAAGTCTCTGTGTTGTTGATGTGTTGTTGAGAGACTTGCTTGGTTTTCCGGGCTTCACAACAGCGGTATGAAAGTGGGGAGGCAGCACAGGTGAAGTTCAGAGTGCTGCCTCACAGGGTGAAAATCCAAGGTCTGGCCTTAGTTGGTTGTGCCTGGCAATGACCTTGTTGAAGGTATTATTTTGAGAGCGGGGACCATTTTCAAGGTGAAAATCTAAGATCTTTGATCGGGCGATAACGGTGTTGGTACACTGTTCCCTTCTCGGAGGCGTCGCTTTTAGAGAGTCTGAATTTCAGGTGTTGTCTTGGTGGTGGATATATTGTTATTGCTAGGACTAGGATGTTGTAGCGGGACTTTTATTTCTTAGTTTCTTTTTCTCTTTTTTGGATGTGTGCATCCGTACTGGCATAGGGTATTGCGTTGTTGCAGAGGTAGATATAATTAGTATCTTTGATATTAATATATTTTCTTTATCGAAAAAAATCAAAAACAAGCTAATTCTTTCGTGAATATAAGAATGATGTTCCTGATCTCCGGCGACTAGTTGCAGAGGACAACGAGCTTGGCAGCGGCCTCACGGCCCAACATGTAGCCGTGTGCATGACGGCCACGAGATGCTCCGCGCGCCTGAGTGCCGGAGGTTTGGATCGCAGTAGCCAAGTCTTACGCGGCCATGGCCTTCACCACCGCTTGGCGTTGAGCATGAGCAACCCATGTTGCAACTGATTTTGGGCCGCTAGCTGCACGGTGTACCATGTCGTGGTCTCCTTTTCAGCAGCGGAGACGTAGACTTCCTTCTCCTTCTCTCTCTTGCCCCGGCCTTGGCACTTGACACTCTGGGGCAGCAGCTCCTTCAATGGCTTGACACTCTGGGGCCAGCAGCTCCTTCAATGGCATGTGGAGGCTAAGGTCATCGACACGAGAGGGCGAGATGGGTCCCATGACCATGATACCGGCGAGAAGTAGTTCCTGGAGGCTGAACTAGAGGATAGACGCTGTTGAGAGAACCCAGCCGGCCATTGAACCCACCCCAAATATGGAGCTAAAATGGGGCCCGCCAAAAGACCGTGGACATGACAGAACACAGAAGGGCCACATTGGGAGCAATTTCAGACAGATGGGGATGCTCTAAGGGCACCTACAATGAGGTGATGTCAGCCTTCTCTTAGAGATGCCACGTCAGATTTTTGCTTAGTTGGAGGAGAGAGAATGAAGAGAGAGAAGGTTGTCTTCCCTTAGCTAAGGGATCATCTCTTAGGAAATAAGGGAAAACAATTTTCTCCATTGTATCACATATGTCTTCCCTTAGCAACAAATTTCCTACCAAAATTTAATTATTCATATTAATTACTAGAGATAGCTGTAAGAGATAATGCATTGTATGACTTATATCTAATGACTTCTCTAACTGATGTGGCGGGATAAGGAAAGACATGCCTTCTCTACCATTGTACATCCCTAAGGCCCGAAGTGACATGGTGTTGCACACCCTGAGCGCCCGGCCAGCATTGCCTCAACTTCAGTACCTACTAAGGACTAATTTCATAGTTCACATGCAGCTATGTACACATCATTTGTTGCAAATAATTCACATTTTGTAGCATACGCCGGCAACATGCAACTGTAGAAGATTTGGCAATATCATGAGTATTGCCTATTTTGTAGTGATTGGTTGATCGTCTATGATCAAACCACATCTCTCGTTTGATCAAATCATCTCTTTTGTTTCCTACTAACATGATAATGGCGAGCCCATCCATGATCAAGGTATCGAGGTGATTCGCCTGCCAGATTATAGTCTACATGCTAGGTACTCCCTCCGTTCTTTTTTAATTGACTCAGATTTAGTACAACTTTATACTAAATTTGAGTCAATTAAAAAGGAACGGAGGGAGTACATCTCTACACGCAAAAATATGGACACACTACTGTCAACATGCAGGATCGAACGAAAACGCAGCCATCACAACTTCAGTGGACGCTTGGCATTGTCCAGGCAGTAATAACTAACCTTTCTTCACGCATTCTTCTCCCTGCAAGTTTTAATCCAAAGTTTATAGTGGCATATACATTTAAGGTCACTGGTCATTCATGAAGTTCAGAAGAAAGCGTGAATAAGCAGACAGATGGTTAATCAGCATAATCTTATTCTGGGTGACATGTGATCCGATAAGGTGTCAAGCGGGATCACACCTATAGACTATAGTTCATTTAGAGTATTACAGATTACCCCTACATTTTATATTAATTTTATTTTGAAAATTTTACCGATCTATTAATAATCATCACCAGTTGTATAAATAGCCTGCAAAATAATAAAATTTACAAAAGTTTGTTCAGTATTAATTGGTGCTAATTTGGATGTATCTTGATACATTTTATGTATAGATACATCTGAATCTGCGAAAACTAATATGTAACGGTGGGAATACTCTTTTGAGAACCAAACATAGAATTGTGGGGTTCTTTCAAACTAGGCATGTCTAGCTAGCTAACTCAAAATGAACTATATGTGGGACTTTGGTGGGGTCCCCTAAACCGAACCAAAACATATGATAAAGGGCGGAAATGAAGATAAAGAGTCTGCTTGGTTCGAGCCCAACCTTGCCCCACCAAAAAATTGGCATGACCAATCCAAGGGCGTGACCAAAATTTTGATAGGTAGTTGTTTGATTTGTAGCCATCGGCACTATCCAAAATTTTGGCATAACTAGACCATGTTTGGTTTGCCTCGTGCATACTAGTTCCTGGAATATTTTTTACGTACATCTACTACTAAATCTGAGAAAAATATGTAGATTCATGATGCACTCAAAGAGAAAAAAAAAATCGTTTTCGCAAAAAAAAAAAGAAAAAAAAACACCAAAAGAATGACATGCGCGGCTCGGAGATACACGCTCAGAGTACCTGGACTACCTACGCTTGCTTATGTAAGGCCGGCCAATTAATTACAAGACAATACTATCAAAACAGTCGGCTGCACGCGCTACATATAGCAATAAACAAAGAAGTACATGGGACCCACTCAGAAAAAGTCACCGTGCCAAATTTTTAGCGGAGCTTTTTGGCGCCCTCGGCTCGCCCATGAGTTGGCGAGAATAGCACTGGCGTATGGCAGGTTGGCTGCGCGAGCCAATTATTTGGTATCGATCCAAGCGACTGCCAAATTTCACGGGCTGACAATTTTTTTTGATAAGGTTAGCTTTGGTAGTAATCCAAACAGGCCTGAAGTCCTAACATGCCACCTACCTTATAACATCGTCAATGGGCACGAGAGAAACTACAATGGACAGAAGGTGCCGCCGTGTACATGTAATACTATTTGTGGATGTCACAGTAAACCAGAGGAAGAACGGTCTGATATCTAACAGATCTTACCATATCTGAGTATAATAACCTATAAAAGTAACAGCCTCAAGCTATCCTATGAAACATTACCAGAAAAAGAGCAGAGATTACCGAGATACTTCACCAATCGGACCTCGTCCAAAATCCAATTTCAAGCCAGAAAGGAGAGCTTTGCATGCAAGGCCATACTCCTAAACACACAAGCATCAATGCATGGTCAGGGTAATAAGGAATACAACATATCATGGAAAACAAAGGGTCATTGCAACTTGCCAAAACAGTACCTTCGTTAGTATTAGAGCTGCTGCTTGCTCATGGCAGGAACTTGACAAGTCCACATCCATACCTTTGTAGGTATTGGCATCATTAAAAGCTTTGTCCTTTTCACCCATATGCAGCCAGCAAAGGCTCCTCTTTGCGTACAAGGTTGAATCATGAGGGTCAGTCTCCACTGCCTGCAGCCATCAATGATGTCCCACCAAAAGATCAAGATAGCTGTAAAAGACACTACTAACACACCTTGTCTTAATCAAAGGACAGAGAAAATATTTAGAAGAATAGGATACTGCATATGTACAGGCTGTTCTACAAAGAAAATTGAACCTAAAAGGTGGTAAATAGAAGCTGTTCAAAAATTGAACCTAAAAGGTGGTAAATAGAAGCTGTTCCAACGTACAGCATGTGTCTTAAACAAAATCATTATTTGGTTCACCAGGAACTTCAATACTCATGATGTACTAATATGCAGCTACAGGTAAGTAGATGCATTATGACAAAAGATTTGACCTTGGTGTACAGATCCGATGCATGAGGATAATCCTTTGCCTGAAATGCAGCATCCCCTTGGGCTTTTAAAGCAGATCCCTCACATTTTTTATAATCCTAAATCAAATGTAAATGACAGTCAAATAGTGTATAGAGTGCATTACAGTGAACAATCTTTAAGAGAGTTAGTTCATTTTTAGCAATCTGCGTAACCCATAGAAATCAATGCAACTGGAGTAATAAGTAGAGTTGGCGAGATTGTATTTGTACTCTTGAACTCCCTAATGCCACATGTTGCATTATTCCATCAATGCTCCAGTCTGGAAATCTGGTTAGATGGGATGTGAAAGGAAAAAGGATCTCAACGCATTCCTTCCATCCTTGGATTGCAGCTATTTCCAATGGTGTTCTACCAATCTGTTAACGACCATTCAAGGATCAGTTTGAGACATAAGTGTGAAGGAGAGGGAGGGGGTAGGCAATGGGGGGAAATAAAGAATGTGGTGAAAGTATTACATTCAAGCATATTACTGTAAGATCCAAAATGTGAGGAATTGTAGACGATTGACCGCATATGTATTAATGTATAGTACAATATGAAAGACTCTACAGTATGCCAGTCTGCAGCCAGAACTCCTGGATATGTGTATAAAATAAACAGGACCATGAATGTTTAGTTCCTTTGCTCTTTTCTTTATGTGGAAAGTGCGGATGATGTGAACTTCAGATTACCTAGATAAATCATTATTTGAACCAGGCATAGAACTTCAGTGTGGCACATTTTACCCTAAACTGCTCTTATTGCGACAGAGTTACACAATACTTTAGTTTGGGAGTGTAACAATTCACCCTACTAAATCTCGAAAAAGAAGCATTTCACCATACTGTTGAAATATAGAACTGGGTAAGAGCAACAACCCATCTTCTAGCCTATTTCTAGCATATGCATAACTGCCACAATATTCAGTTCATCACACCTTTTCTTCTGCATGAAAAAATATGTATTGGTCCCTAACAGGCTAATAAGTTTCTCATTTGCAGAAAGGGCTTTTGCTCTTGTTTTCGTCAAAAGCGGGATTGATGTAACACAGGTACAAAAATCAGATAAATGAGAGGATAACATAAAACAGGCTAGTAAGAAACAATGATTTTTGAAACCTAACAAACGTGAAATAACAACACGCGGCATCATTTACGGACGTTTACCAAATGACCAACATTTACTGTGTTATTATATAGGGATCCCTATTATATATAATGTATAGGTTCCGTGATTTACAATCAGCCATTCATCTCTAACACTCCAGGAAAGTTGTTTCACAAGTTCAACTAAAAACTAGCTCGGAAGCTCCATCAGAGAAACAAACTGAAAACAGCCTAAGTAGCGGAACAGAAACTCACTTCATCGGGAATATTGGCATCAGCACCAGCTTCCAACAAACACTTGACGCAGTCAGCTAAGCCATCAGCTGCAGCTATTATTAATGGAGTTACAGGTCTACCAGCATTGACATCAGCACCAGCCTGAAACATTGAATAGCCCATGATGTTGAAGATAGTGTTTCTAGAATATGCTGCAACTTGTGCTCATTATAGGAATGACGTAGCAAATTTGTTGACCTCCCTTTGGCAAAAACTATCTTATGGTAAGTAGATGCTCTAAAGGGAACGTGACTGCACCTTAATAAGTAGTTCCACGCACTTCAACGAATGAGCAAAGATAGCCAATGTCAGTGGTGCATAGAATAAACGCACAACTCTGTTAGGCTGGGCAAAAGGCAGACAATACATCACTTGTACAGAAACAATAACGCAATGGCTAATCACGAAAAATAAACTATCAGCTCTTTAATATGCAATTATTATCAGAAGAAATGAAAACATTAACAGAAACTGTGTTCTACGTATTTTAGTTAAATTCCCTTCGAAAAGTTAACCATAATGCTTTATCATTTTTGCAACTGTTTCCACTACATCGATCAGATGAATACTCAAAACAGCAAGTGGACAAATCAAGGTAATTTAAGGATATGCGGATGTTACCCCTTATCACCTATGCTGGATGCTCATTAATTTGCAAATAAACTTACATGCAAAACATAAAACACCAGAAGTGTGAGCCCTATCACATGGGGACAATACATTAAACTGTAACTTTATCTGACTGTGATCTGGCACAGTAATCAACAATCTAATAGTAGTACATTTAAGCAAGGGAAGAGCGAATGACCCATGAACAAATGATACACATGGTGAAAGAAGAAAAGAACGGAAAGAGACACCAGACTAGAGTGAGCGGAAAAAACAGAAGCTGGCTCAGTCCGTTGAATGAGGTAAGAGTAGCATCCATTCCAATGCCAGAATGGGAATATTCCCTGGGAGAAAATATCGATATGAACATTTATGGGACCAACCAAATTCACCCTGGCCACGACTTCTCAGCTATCATGGATACAGTACTGTACACAACACATCTAATATAGACCAAAAAGAGCACACCAAATATGGAAAGAAGAAAATTATTACATTTGCGTGATACTGCAACAGCGTGTCCAGCATTTGCACATTTCCACATTCAGCAGCATAATGTAGTGGGGTTCCTAGTTCGCACATGGGGTCAACATTGGCCCCTCTGGACAATAATATCTCTGCTACCCCACTGGAATCTGGATAAAATACATGAAATTTCCCGCTGCATCACATCACCATGAAGAATACAATAGATAAATAATGTAGTATTACCGAAAAACTGTATTTGTTTCATAATTAAAAGCAACTGCTTCATAATTAAAATCAAACCATGGCCAGCAACTAAATTTCTTATAATATACATACAAGGCATTTCTATAAACCCATAAGCTAAAGTAACATGTAAGTGGTTATGCGAGACAATAAGCACTAATTTTTTTTTGGAAAATTACTGCAACATGGCTTAAGGCTTTTCTGGGATGATCAACAGAACCTGACCCACAACAGTGATTAAGCATAGGAAAAACAAATAAGGTTATGAGCGGTACAGACTTGACTGTCAGTGTTCCCAGCTATGGACACTAGTACCTAGCGTCAGGTAATGCCAGCCTGATGGGACCAAAGCATAATGTGGCGTTCTTTTATCACAATCCAATATGAGTCTTGCTCAAGTTTACTTACACGTCAAAGCTAATGCACGTCAGATTTTAGTAATCAGGATCAGGACAATAAGGAAGCTATGGCCAATGGAAGCAGGAGACAGGAGATTTCCACTGATGAAATATTTGGCAAATATAGATAGGAGGCAGAAGAAGCTTGCGGCTATTAAAGTCCTGTATTGGTTTTTGTTTAGTCCATTATTTGATGTTTTTGGTATCAATTGTTTCTGGTTGTGAACTATGTATATGTTCTGAGAATAAAGCTTCTTCCGTTGACAGAAACAATTGGTTGGTAGTAATACTGTTCAAACTTGAAATGGCTATCCGATGAATGAAACTATTATATGCAACAATAGTTCTATTGATTCTACATCGATGAAACTGGATACTAGCACCAACAATGGTTCCCTGATTAAAGGTTTTTGCACCACTTAAGTCAGCAGAAAAGTGCAATTTGCAAAGAAAAAAACAATCAAAAGAACAGAATGTCACTGAAGGGCAGAGACTGCGATCCGTTTTGGTTTAAATATGACAGAGATCAGATATGGCAGGTTAAACCTAAATGTAGCTAAAACATACAAAATCCTGAAACGATGGATATGTAGGTAAGAGAGAACCTGTCTTTGTCATGGTTGCAACAACATGGAGCACAGTATACCCTTTCCGGCATGCTATGTTTGGATTAGCACCACGATCAAGTAGAAGCCTCACAGCTTCTTTAGGTGCACGACCACATGCTGCAAATAATAGAGGCGACGAACCTAGCAAGAACACAAGAAAGGGCAAGCAGTTCCTCAGAATCTTCTGGCCGGAAAAGGGACAAGTAATTAAGAGCAATGAAACCTGTAAAATACAAGCTAAGGATGGCGCAAGCAGGTACAAGTGGTCATGCCATAAAAACTAAAATTAAGCGCAAGCGCGTTCGCTCACAGTGACATCATTGGTCTGTACTCCTATTTTCCTATTTTATTGATCCATTATTTAACATTGCATTAAAAAAAAGGGCTGCAGAACTTTACTGATGTGAACGCAAGTGCATCCCTGCTTTAAAACGAAAACAATATAACACAAAGGACTTCCCTACGGCAACCTAATAGCAGAAAAACAAAAGGAACGAACTATTGCATATCATAGTCCCAATAATTAAGCTAGCCGCCCTTCAACATCACTAGTTTATATATTTTTACAAAATTTGGGTTGGGGAGTTGATGGTCTCCAGCCCGTCAAAGCAGAAAGGGGCCAGTCAAGTGAAACTAGCATTTGCAGAATTGCAGAAAGTAGCAAACACGAAGTATAACTGCACTAAGAAAAAGGGCAGATTTCCACAGCTGCACAGGAGCAACAACCCCAAACAATCCAATACAGTGCAAAAATAAATAAAAAAGAGCAGAGCAAATTAATTACCACGGTCAGCATCCGCATTGACATCGAGGTGGAGATCCTTGATGAGGAACCTGCACATCTCCAGCTTCCCGGACCAGGCGGCGAAGTGGAGCGGGCCGAGCCTCCTGTGCAGCGGGTCATTGACCGTCATCTCCCCCAAGCTTTTCCCCTCCCTTGCCAACCCCTCCGCCAGCTCTGGGCGGACAAATCCAGGAGCAGAAACCGCATCAGATTCAGGAACCTATCCACGGGGGGGAGGGGGGTCGCGAGAGCTTACTCTTCATCGAGCGGATGTTGCCATCCCCCGCCGCCAGGAAGATCTGCGGGGTCAGCTTATCCTCGGGCCTGGGGTTATCGAGTAGGAACAGATTCTCGGGGAAGCGCTGCGGCCGAGGGGAGGGTCTCGCGGGGGAGGATGGGGAGGAGGCCATGGAGGATCTCGCGGGGGTGAATGGAAGGTTCGAGAAGGTTAGGGTTCGGCGAGTATGGAGGCGGAGAGGGGAGGAACGGGAAAAGAGCGGGAAGCGAGTGACGGCGGTGGACGGTGGACTGTGCTGCTGCGTTTGGGTGTCAGAGCTCTGATGGCAATGGGTAAGCGTCACCCGTTAACCCGCCGGGTACCCGCATCAAATGGATGAGGGTATGGTGAGAAATAAAACCCATGGGTCTCTTAATGGTAAATTATCTGACCCAACGAGTTTGACGGAGGCGGGTATGGAGGTATGAAACTCATATCCGTTAACCCGTGTACCCGCCTCATACATGTAGGGACCACGTGTCATTGGGCAACGGAAACCCTAAGACACCTCACCGGCTGCCCCAAATCACATCCCATCCCACCCCACGCGCAAACGCCTGACGTCGACCCCCATCCTCTCCTCGCAAGGCGCCGCCGCCCGCACCTCCACCATGCTCTTCTCTCTCTAGCCTGCTCCCTCCGGCCGACGCCGCCCGCACCTCCACCAAGCTCTCTCCCCTCTAGCCCGCTCCTCCCGGCCGCCGCCATGGAGGCCTTGTCGGTCGAGGTCGAGGAGGGAGCGACCAAATAGTGTCGTCGTCGTCTGTTGGAGATGCCGCCGCCGGGGAGCGGGGCACGGTTGGGCACCTCTCGCAATCGACATCCTGGGCAACGCTAGGAGCAGAGGTCGTAGGGAAGCACGCCGGTTTGTCATGGGTGGCTGCCGGGAGCAGGGAGAGGGAGCAACCGGAAAAGGGGCCGACTGATTTCCTCCAACGACATCGAGAAGGTCCAGAACAAAGGGTTCAATTGTTGTTGCATATACAACTTATTTGTCATGTCAAACTGAGGTCAAAATTGCTTACCTAGCTGCTGTCAAATTGTTTGCTATGTCGTTGACTTGTGCTACACTGTTGTGCACCTCGCGGGTCTCCACCGGGTCACGGGTACCCGTCACGGGGCGGGTATGGTGGAGTTCTTGACCCGTCGGCGGGTATGGAGGCGGGTGGTGGTGGCGGGGAGAGGTGGGCGGGGCAGGTATGGAGGTGGCATACCCGCCTCCATACCCGGCGGGTGCCATCCGGAGTCAGAGCAACCGTAAATGTCGGCCCGAGCTCCGGCATAATTTTTTTTGTTGGGTTAGGTTGCTCATCAAGCATATCGCTCCATAAGCTCCAACATAATAGAACATGTAAGATTATAAATGTAAATCTATCATTAAAAGGTTTAGCTGTCAGTGTTTTTAATACATGATTTTATTATTATTATGTTTTTTTCTATTTTTTTCTTCTTCTTTCTACCGCTTGACAACTCCTTTCACGGTTTCGCCAACATACGGCAGTACGTGTACACTGAACTGGATTTCGTCCGCAATTGCAGGGCAACGGCTGTTACTATTTAGCATTTATGGAAAGCCCGTAATGCAGTCGGAAACGGTGAAGCGATGCAACAACCTAGGCACATTGTGGAGAAAATCAAGACCTATTATGAGATGATCATGAAGATTGAAGCATACCTTCAAAACAAGGAACTCCAACATACGTGAATCCAGTCGTTCTACCTCAAATTGGATTCCGCCGTCAGAGGGACATGTTAAGTTAAATGTTGATGCTGCCATTTTCGCTCATTCTAGGTACATGGGTGCAGGCTTCGTTTTTCAAGATTATCGTGGTCAAGTACTGATGGCTGGAGCTCACCGCTTTGCCCACATCCAGGACCCGGAGCTAGTTGAGGCGATGGTTATGCACTATCTTCTTGTCTCCGGGCCAACTTTCCAGATGTGAGTGTTGTGCCAGACTGCTCCAACTTGACTGCAAAGATTAAGCAAAAGGTAGAGATCGCTCACCCTCTGGAGTGGTGATTTTCGACATCAAGCAACTAGTGTATAGATCCTCTTATGTTTCTTTCTTTCATGAAGGTAGCGGTACATTCTTTTGCCAGGCAGCAGAGTTCGAGGCTAGCGCTGTGTGGGTTAATGAGGTCCCAGATGTTATTCGGGCCATCATTTGTAATGAAACTCGTTTCTGAAATTTAATAAAACCGCCAACTTCCCATAAAAAAAGCTCCTTTAGTTGTCCCACTCGTTGCGCCGCCTCCAACTGAAACTAGTTATAGGTAAAATTTGGATGAATTTTGTTTTGGCTTTTTCTTTGCCTTATATATAAGACAAAAACATATATTTATGTGTTTTGTTTTTGAATTTTGCTTATACCATCGTGTGTAACTCTAATCCAGTCAAATGCCTCAATTAGCTCGGGTTGACAATTAATTTATCGAAAAACCTATAATATTCCTACTTCAATATGATTGTATCGTAATTTGCGTATCACTACTGACAATTATAAAGGGTGTTCAAGACAACTACACATCCAGATAAACGGATATCATATTTAAGCAAGAGAAAACACCATATAGATTGTAGGCTCTCTGCTGCATAGTTATTCACGCCTCAATATTCAACAATACTTTTAAGGGACAATGAGTAACAAAGAAACATAGCTCCTTAAACGTCGTGCTTTCAAAAATCAAATACTAATAATATCATGCTTAATGATAAAAAAGAAAATGCAAAACGCATTAAATTTAGCTTATGGGTTCAATGATAATTCCCCATTACTAGTCTTTTAATTGATCTTTTTTCACATGTCTTCATAGGCTGGCATTGTCATGCTCTCAATAGCACGTGTATGAATAGAGAAGTTAGGACGTTCGAAGCTTTTCACGGTCTAGTTAGTTTCATTGCTGGATTGATCATGAAGGTTGTTGGATACTTGGGATATGTTCAGTCGATGTCTCTAATTCACCCTAAAAAAATATTGGTCAATCAAGCTGAATGGTATGTCTCTTGTACTATGTTTTATTGCTAACCTTTTTGGCCATCTATGGATCATATTATTTTGCATTAAGAAAATGTTGCCAAATCCTTGACCACCTAAATGGCACACTCATGTTTGCATGGTAGCAACTCGCAAAAACTGGAGAACTACTAATATGTCTTCTTCACATGAGAGATATGGTGCCCACAATGGACTAAGTTTATAGGTCTAGAAGCAAGGAACGATCTGGATTATTACTCAGAGATCGTTTACGTATGATGGTTTTCCATCTGATTCGGCGTACGACTTCAAAATCAAGAGATGTGTGCTTTGATTGTTTAACCATCAGATGGTGATGAGAACCTGCAACGTCGTGCAAGAAAGGTTGTGCGCAAAGCCCCAAAGTCATGCATCCTTCTTCGTAACAGATACAAGTTTCGTGTGTTGGTTTCAACTTTCAACACAGCAAATAGGTTTAGTTCCCGAGGCCCTCCATTCCCAAATTTCTCAAATCTCATCCCGTAGTTTGAACAACTATGGCAAATCAAGCACGAATTTGGATGAAAAATTGACACCTATGGGTAAAGATGAGAACTAAGCTATAAAGACATCGAAAACTTGGTGCAACTATGTGTCCACTCTATCGGTCTTCCTTATATAACCATTGGGTAAAAGCAGTAACATGAAGTTGTTGGGTCCCTAGGTACGATAGAGACATCATTTGTCTTGGAGTAGGTCCAATTGCAATAGTCCTTATAAATGACATAAGGAAGGACTTCTTGTGTTAAATAGGATTGGGTACAGTTGAAACACACTGTGTGGTTGTAAAAAGATATCTTAAAGAATTGATGGCATGAATAATGTGGACATCGATAGCATGTAATTTCCCATGAAGTCGAATGCATCTTAGTTGCAAGATTTCCTCTAAACAGATTCCCACCCCGATTGTTAAATAAAACCACACGACTGAACCGACAAAGGAATGAGGGAACCTTCTTTTCGATCACAGGTGACACCATGCCTTCTTAGGAAACCACCAGACATCGTCACTCCACACAAACCAAGATGACACCGGACAGGGTTGTCCTTTTGTTTTGCTCAGGGTCATGGAGCACCCATCTCACCAACAGAAAACTAGGGCCGGGAATAGTGACCATACAATAAAAGACAAATCTAGGATCACCCAAACTACATCTGCTTCAGAAATTTACCTATATACTAACATTGTCGGTTCTTCCTCTAACAATAATCGAAGTGACCATTTCTCTCATCTGAAAGCCCCGTTGGTACCAGCTTCACATAGAAATATGCCACGATGCATTTCAACAATGATAGACGTCATACGCGCCCACATTGCACACAAATTTCTTAAAACCCCTAAGACCTTCTTCGTAATAGATATAACCTTTTTTCCGACCCGATTTACTCGTACGAGTGATTAGCTGGTCTCCTCGAGCGCTCTTTGCAGCTTGGCCTCGTACAAGGCTGTCTTCGACTCCTCATTGGCTTTGTCTCTAATCCCCCTTCGGGACTGGATTCTTAGTGTGTGTTGGTTTCAACACACCAAATAGTTTTAGTTCCCGAGGCCCTCCATTCCCAAATTTATCAAATCTCATCCCGTAGTTTGAACAACTATGGCAAATCAAGCACGAAATTGGATGGAAAAATTGACACATATGGGTAAAGATGAGAACTAAGCTATAAAGACATCGAAAACTTGGTGCAACTATGTGTCCACTCTATCGGTCTTCCTTATATAACCATTGGGTAAAAGCAGTAACATGAATTTGTTGGGTCCCCAGGTAAGATAGAGACATCATTTGTCTTGGAGTAGGTCCAATTGCAATAGTCCTTATAAATGACATAAGGAAGGACTTCTTGTGTTAAATAGGATTGGGTACAATTGAAACACAGTGTGTGGTTGTAAAAAATATATCCTAAAGAATTGATGGCATGGTGGACATCGATAGCATGTAATTTCCCATGAATTCGAATGCATATTAGTTGCAAGATTTCCTCTAAATAGATTCTCACCCCGATTAAATAAAACCACACGACTGAACCGACAAAGATGAGACAACCTTCTTTTCGACCATAGGTGACACCATGCCTTCTTAGGAAACCACCAGACATCATCAATCGGCACAAACCAAGATGACACCGGACAGGCCGGGTTGTCCTTTTTTGTTGCTCTGGGTCGTGGAGCACCCACATCTCACCAACCGAAAACCGGGAAACAGTGACCATACAATAAAAGATAAATCTAGGATCACCCAAACTACAACTGCTTCAGAAATTTACCTATATACTAACATCGTTGGTTCTTCCTCTAACAATAATCAAAGTGACCAATTCTCTCATCTGAATAAGCCCCGTTGGTACCAGCTCCACATAGAAATCTGCCACGATGCATTTCAACAATGATAGACGTCATACGCGCTCACATTGCACACAAATTTCTTGAAACCCCTAAAACCTTCAAAGCAAATCGATTGTCCAACTGAACTACCAAATTATTTATATAAATACGACATGATAGGAATAAAACTAACACAAATTCACATGACGATGCTGAAATCGAGCTCCTAATCTACCAACTCAACTCCCTGGATTCAACAAATCATCATCTTATCTTGAACCAGAAGAAGTCACCAGAGATTCCGTCGCCGTGGATCCACTAGGATCGTAGACGTACCACTCACCATTTTTCTTGGACCACTGCCATCGCCCCCACCGTGGTCACATTAATCCACCCTACGATGATCGGTTGCATGCTCCTCTCTTTGTTTCTCGTGTGAATTGAAGGATCGGTTCACATTAATCCACAACGTTGTCCCCTAGGTCCACTCAGCACGCCACGTCGGCAGAAAAAACGCTTGAGGGCCGTATTTTGACCAAACCACTCATAAACACAAGTTAATTGACGACTTCATCACACTTTTGAGGTTCAGTGACCAGTTCACTCGTCTCGCATAAGTTCGTAGATCAAGAGTGTGCCTTTATCTTGTTTTCTACTGAAATAAGAATTTATTTATGGTTTTTTTTATTTATGGCCAGGAAGAAATTAGTTTTGAGCTTATCTGTAAATGAAAAGTGTGCTCCTTAAATTCTTCTTGTGAAGTGACAGATGCATTCAGTACAACATTGATAAGAAGACGTGATCATATATACCGCTTTTGCCTTCTAACAAATCATTTAATTCATCTAAAAAAAGGGATTTTGTAACACAAATTGTTTAAGCTCTAAATTTCGAATGACGGCTAATGTCAGATTTTTTTTTTTTTACTCCGAGCAGTGGGGTGTGCCTCAAGATGTTTGCGGTGGCATCTTTGAGAACTTGGAATGTAGAAACACTGCAGTGCCCCCGCATGCAAGGCCGTATGAATTTCCCGTATATGTGTTTATCGTCGCTGGATTCTCTCGATGTAAGAAGCAAATATTATCTACACGTTAAATCCAGCAATGAGACTGGTAGATCAGGACCCCCACGTGGGTTTATCATACA
Source organism: Lolium multiflorum (assembly GCA_030979885.1). NCBI lineage: Eukaryota > Viridiplantae > Streptophyta > Magnoliopsida > Poales > Poaceae > Lolium > Lolium multiflorum. Next base: position 142,518,639 of record CM061751.1, on the reverse strand, counting down.
GTCAGTTGAGAGAGAAAGATATATAAGCCGAGAGCAACGGAACAACAGCGGAAGCTGAAAAAAAAGGACGAACAAACGGAGAGTAGAACCATTAGTAAGATACAAAATGATGCTATTTCGCATGCAGATATAAATTTCACAGCATTCAAACATGGGATAACTGAATGCACAATAGAGAATCTGACATTCATCTGATACCAATCATCTACTAGCTGATAGCACTCTTCTTTAATCACCGTCATACTCAATCCCCTCGGCTGCCATAAACTCCCACTTGAAGCAATTTGGACCGAGAAGGCTCTGGGGAAGGTCCAAAGTAGACCAGGTTACCTTCACCTCTATAGTGACCAGCCCAAGCTTGAGAACCGAGACACTGTTTCCATGCTTTTGAACAGGGAAGGTACATGAATTCTGAACAATACGACGATCCGAGCCACCAGTCTCACTGAGTATCAACGGTACAAGCAAATGGCCTCCCTTCGCCACAGCAACCACAATCCTGCTTAGCTCGGATGCCTCAGCGGCGACCATTCCGTCAAACAGATCGAACTGCCCACTCAACTGCGAAGTGTAAAATGCTGCCGCTTTCAGTCTCAACCCGTTGTCCTGCGACGCCAGCTCTGATATCCCGACCTGCACAGTGGCCTCAGCCGCGCTGTCCAGAAGCGTGTAGGTTATGTCCACCGCTCCACAATCACCATCGATACTTCTTTTTGCCGTAGTATGCCTTGAGGTTCTGTGGCTGAAGGAGGCAACGCAGTCGATGAGTTGTAAATCATCTTCTACTTCTCCCCCTTTCTTGATCTTCATGTCGAACTCGATTAGCACATGAGCCTCCATTCTGATGCCTCTCTTAGGGCCATTATTCATCTGTATAAACCCATCATGCCCCACAACAAAAGGATCGTCCCTTGGGTGGTTGAAGATGTAGTTACGCATAGGGTGGTTCAACAGATCCCTGACAGCCACGTATCCATACAACTCAACTGGGCTACCAACATGCGAACAAGTGTTAGCTAGCCTCAAGTAGAATATCTGCATCATGGTCTGAAATTCATGACTCTGGCAAACCATTCTGTCGTCAAGCATGCAAGAGGTTGATGGCTCTGTCATCATCATTGGCTCCAGACAAGCTGATCGAGAAGCATGCATTAGGAATTGCATATGCAGTACATTATAAAACTTAGTGAATTTCACTTTTTACCCTATAATTGAATTGTGTATTTGTGACACATATTACCCAATTTAGTGGAACTTCTACCAAAATATCCTATTTAGTAGACTTCAAACATGGTTTAGCCCCAATTAGCATTTTGCTCGTTATGGTTACATAGGATAGGCATGATAGATCGATGTGGAGCAACAATGTAACTATCGGAGGTCCAAACTTCTTTAACTCACATGTCACATTTCTCACTATCATCTTGTTTTTTCTGGACCCCGGTCATCTCCTAACACCTTGCCCAATGGACACACATTAGAAAACAAGGGTCCAAAGTATTTTAAATGACTAATCTACATGAATTTTCACTTGGTGGGTAAAAAGAGCAAGAAGCCGAATTCCTGGATTGATACGAGTAAGGTTACCAAGTGGGATTAAAATAACCACATGGCACATGTGGTAAGCTAGTTCATAAACAAATGTAAACAAAATAGATAGTATTGAACATTTGGTGTGGGAGCCCTTTACATCACCACTCTCTGATGGAGACCGCCACCCACACCGAGAATCTTAGCCGCCTCTAGAACCAGAGCTCCGCATTGTCACCGCCTTGCAGCTGGAACCGTCACCTCGGATGGATCTGAATATACCGCAGCCCACCCGTCGTCCTCTCCCTCTGCATGCCGTCTTCACCCTGTTGTTGTGTGGGGAAGCTTCCTACTTGGAATGGAAACCTCATCACCACGGTGGCCGTACGACACTTATCAAATCGTTCATCACATCCCAAGCCACATACTACCTCACCCCTCTCATAGTCCCACCCAAAACCATCAAATTCATCGACAAGATCGAAAGAGATTTTCTTTGGTCGGCCAAGGAAACCACAACCGGTGCAAAATGCATGGTTAACTGGGAGACGGTTTGTTGACCCACAAAATTTGGTGAGCGTGGGGTAAAAAAGTTGGAGAAATTCGCTACGACTCTTCGCCTCTCTTGGCCTTGGTTTGAATGGACATATCTTCAGTTCCACGTAGGCTACTTGATGAATACAAATGTAGTTTTTGTAATCTTTATCAGTTTGCTTTCTATTATGCATATTGATGCATTTTCTTGCATTTTACTTCAGTAAATTTCCTATGAAATTTATGTATTGGCATGACCAGATTTTAAACTACTGCTCTAATGTGTTAAAATAATTAATTTGAATGGTTCACATGTGTTATCAATAGTAAATTTTATTGTTTTCTTGCTACAGAGAATCACAAATATTTGTTGTTTGCACTTTTTAAAATCATTGTTGAATAATTTCAGTGTATACATTACGAACATGAGTGTAATCGTGCATATTTACTAGTTCAACAATTTTTTTAGATAACAGGCATTAAATGCCCAGCCTTAAATTAATAAGACCACAAGCAGGTTTAAGACGATACAACGCAACACCAAACCACACCGTTCCGCACAGGGAATATAATTTTTTTCTTTTGAAACGGAGGCAAAAACTTTGCCTCATCCATTAATTAAGCAGAAGGTGTCCAGTTTTTAGGAGAAAACCGGGCAAAAACCCACACGACGCCACGAAGGCACACCGAGCCACCCTGGCTACCCACATAAGCTACACAAACGCGAAGCTCGAGTTGGCCTATGCCAAACAGATGGCTCCCCAAGAAAAGGCCGGTAGCTCCGATTCTGACGACGAACCGCGGAGAGGAGATGCACAAGACCTGCGCCGAAAAGGACCTGCACCGTTGGACCGCCCCTCGAAGGTCATCGTACACCATCCAAAGGCAGCTTCGACTTCACAACAAGAGGAGGCCAACCTGAAGACATTCGGACACGCCGGGACGGAGCCGACTAACACGGTCTTGCAGCAACCAAACCGAATACAAGATAGATGTCATGCAAGAGCGGGAAACAACAAGAGGAGTTCCAGCTAGAACAAAGAAACTAGGAAGAGCAAAGTAACAACTCAAACAGGAGCCACCGCTGGTGTGTAGGTTTGAAGGAAGAGGGTCTTCATCAGGAAGATCATGCCTTCCACCAGCTCCACGTCCTTACTTCTTGCAAGAGGTCGCCATTGCTGCAGTAAGATGGTGGATTTGAACACACAATCAGCTGGCTGTTTCGGGAAAATTCCCTCAATCGAGAATTTGTTACGGATTTTCCACAAAGCCCAGCTTTGGGCAGCAAACAAAAGCCAAATAAATCTCCTTGCTTTTCCCGACAATTAAGATGAAAAGAATTACATACGCTTGTTTGTGTCATGGAGACGATAAACTTTAGCATAATAACCGTTGCTTCTATAGATAGAGCCATCACCATGCCTCAGATGGCGAATGAGCTTGGCACGCGTCACGCCATCGAGCGGACACGCGTCGTCGCCCAATGGCACCCTGCTCCGCGGAGCCACCGCCGCCGACGAGACGGCCTGTGCGTCGCCGCTCTCGATCTTTCTTCTCTTCTCCTCGATCGAGGTTTCGTCGGCAAGGGTTACTCTGCTGTGAGGAGCCTTGGACGATGCGACAGCTCGTGCGATGCCGCTCTCCATCCCTGATTCCCTGGTCTTCTCTTCTCTTCGGTTGGTTAGGGTTTACATGCCTGTTTTGACTTGTTTTTTTTTCTATTAAGAGTGGAATTCTAAGGAGTATGGAGGAGACTAGAAGGGGTAGGGGACGACCAAAGTTGACTCGGGTGAAGGCGGTAAAAAGAGACTTGAGGGATTGGAATGCACCTAAAGTCTTGGCTCTTGATAGGACTGCATGGAGATCAGCGATCTGTGTGTCGGAATCTTAGTTTTCTCTCTTTTTCATCTTGTTCTTATTTTTGGCTTCCTTTTATTTTTGTTGATTCATATCTTCTCTGGTTCTGACTTTTAAAATAATAAGAGTTCATTGTGCTTGTTATATTGTTATTTTATCATTTATATCTTTAAATATGACAGTACCATATGTTTATACTCCTTGTCCTCTGTTTGCTCAGCAGATCCCCAAGTATATTGTGGCAAGCCTGGAAATTCCCTGCAATGGAGCTGCTACTTTGCAGATTGATGGAGGTGTTCGTGCTTGCAAATCTTCCTACTTCACCTCAAAAGATGGTAGTACCCGTTTGAAAAACGGTTGGGCAAAATTTACAAAGGATAATGCAGTGGTGGTTGGTGAACTTATTATCATCATGTTTGACAAGATCAATGGCGAGGTCTACATCAACTTCCACTCTGTGTCTTAAATGACACAATGTTTAAATGGAAGATATGTATCCAAGCTTACCTTTGCATATATGCAAAGCTAGTTGTCCATCTAGTATGTAAAGCATGGCACTGCCTGCCTCGTTTGTAATAAGTAGTTTGTAAGACCTCCGTTTGTGTGCTACTTTTATGCGGACCTAGACAACCTAAGTTATCTAGTATAATTGTTCTACTATTTTTTGTTGTCTTTTTCATGGTCAACACAACAAATACATGCCTGTTCCAATCAACTAGAGGTAAGAGCATCAAAGACTTGGTACTGCAATCAACTTCATGTTGGAACATAAAATACATGGTACTGCAAGTATCTTTGTTTTTCCCTAGCCTGGTCATCAATCCAGTTGTTGTTACTAGTGGAAACTGCTGCAAATTCTTGTTCCTGCTCGAAATGCTCCCCATAATCTTGTTAATGCTCTTGTTGTAGGAAACTGCATACATGTAAAAGTCAAAGCTAAATGTCCTTGTCATTATGTACTTTTTCCGGAGTCTATCACCATCCATAAATTGTGTTCAAATTTGTTACCTAAGTACCTATAATGCTATCCCCATCCATTTCAACATCTGCACAAACAAAGAACAAGAGTTCACTTATATCTTTATCTTTGGCAAAAAGCAAGCAGGGAGTAAATTTGGCATACTAACATCACTGTACTTTTTTAAGGTAAACCAAGATGAGAATCTTGTGTTTTCTGTTGTAATACCACAGGGATTTGTTGAACAGAAACAGAAAAGGCAAATCAATTTTTTCTGTCTAGGCGAGGTGACGGACCTACAGAAATTGAGAGGAGAAGCAGCAACAGGGAAGCGGGTAGTCTTTCCTACCTAGTCCTAGATCCAGGATCTATCTCTCTATGCTCGTCCGGATCCTTTAGCTCCATCCAGATCTTTGTCAATCATTTCCTTTCTTGTCGCTCAAGAAGAATCAAGAGACTTGTTCAAAAAAAAAAAAGAATCAAGAGAGAAGAGAGATTTATGGTAGTGGAAAGATAGGCTCACGAGGAGAAAGTGGAATGTTTGTTGGTACTGGTTAGGGGGTTTCTGGAAATAGTTCTCCATTTTATCCACGGAGACCTTGTTCGTAATTCGCTTATTTATGCAGGTTATCTTTTCTCTTTCGCATGTTCTTGCTAGTTGTCCAGGTAAAAAGCTCATTCAACAGTCAGGTGGACAACAAACAACAGCAACCCCAACAACAAGTCTGACAAAACAACCCAAAGCAGGGAAAACGGGCTGAATCCCGACCCAACTGCACGCGAGAAGAGTTTTCACTGTAGACACTCACTTTGGAGAAGAGTTTTCACTATCTAGATGTATCTGCACGTTCAATACAGCAATGAGACTGTAAAGCTTTGGTAGATCGGGATCTCCACGTCCACGTAGCTTCAGTATACAGTGAGCTGAAACAAAAATATACCAAGCCGAGAGCAGCCAAACAACAGCCACTACATGACCAGTTGACCACGTAGACGGCAAATTGCCTCAGCCGCACGTGCTGGTAGTCTTAACAGAAACTATACAAATAGGAATTGGGTGGCACTTAAGTAAGCAGTCTCAACATGCACGGAGAATACGTGTAACAAGAATCAGTATAAATTAAAGCACGAATACTCTCAAACATGTACAGCGGAAAATCAAGCACACGAACAAACGAAGAGTAGAACCATTCGCAGAGCACAAAATGCAGCTGTTTCATATACACATACGCGAATTTCACAACATTCAAACATGGGATATCTACTGAGTGCACAACAGAGAATCTGACATCCAGCTGATAACAGGCAGCGTAGGATTATTTAGGACACCACGAAGTGACATTGTTCTTAATCACCCTCATAGTCAACCTCAGCTGCCATAAACTCCCACTTAAAGCAATTTGGACCGAGAAGGCTTTGGGGGAAGTCCAAAGTAGACCAGGTTACCTTCACCTCTATAGTGGCCAGCCCAAGCTTGAGAACAGAGACACGGTTTCCATGCTTTTGAACAGGGAAGGTACAGGAACTCTGAACAATACGACGATCCGAGCCACCAGTCTGACTGAGTATCAACGATACAAGCAAATGACCTCCCTTCACCACAGCAACCACAACCCTGCTTAGGTCAGATGCCTCGGCAGCTACGATTCCATCAAACAGATCGAATTGCCCACTCAACTGTGAAGTGTAAAATGCTGCTGCTTTCAGCTTCAAGCCATTGTCCTGTGAAGCCAGCTCTGATATCCCGACCTGTACAGTGGCCTCCGCGGCGCTGTCCAGAAGTGCATAGGTTATATCCACCGCCCCATAATCACCATCAATCCGCCTTCTGTTTGCCGTAGCATGTCTTGAGGTTCTGTGGCTGAAGGAGGCAACACAGTCAATGAGCTCTAAATCATCTTCTACTTCTCCCGCTTTCTTGATCTTCAGGTCAAACTCGATTAGCACATGAGCCTCCATTCTGATGCCCCTCTTAGGGCCAGTAATCTGTATAAAGCCATCATGCCCCACGATGAAAGGATCATCCCTTTGGCGGTTGAAGATATAATTACGCATAGGGTTCAACAGATCCCTGACAGCCACATATCCATACAGCTCGACTGGGCCACCAACATATGAAGAAGTGTAAGCTAGCTTCAAGTAGAATATCTGCATCATGGTCCGAAATTCATGACTCTGGCAAACCCTCCTGCCATCAGCCATGCAAGAGCTTGATGGCTCTGTCATCATCATTGGCCCCAGACAAGCTGATTTAACAATCATGCATTAGAAATTGTACGTGCAGTAGATTATAGAACTTATTAAGTTCCAACTTTCAATTGAATGGAGAGAAAAGGAACAAGAACATATACATGGATTCATACAAGCAAGGTTAAAAAGTGGGATTAGAATAACCACATGGCACATGTGGTAAGCTATCTCATAAAAAATTGGAAATAAAATAGACACTATTAAACCTTTGGAGCATGTTTCTTTTATGGAACTTGACTGATCAGGCATTTCTGCACTGAATATGTAGTGTAGTTGCAAAAGCTGTCTCAGATATAGAAGCTTTATAAGCCAACATTGTTGACGATCATGTGGCCTGTTTTTAAGATATGCAGTACAACGTTTGAAAACAGTAGATCGTGATTGATTTAAATGGGCTTTGGAACTGGTACATCCTCCTACTCATCAAAAAGGGATCCTAATTTAATAATAACCAAGTGCAACAAACATCATAAATAAATCCAATAAACAGGAGGATCCATGGATCTTGTGCATTCAACTTCTCTTAAATAAACAGAAATGAGAGCTTATAAAAGCTCAGTAGCCATTTCTTGAAATCATATAGCATCCCTAATTTTGATCAACAGTTGGGTGCGTTTAGATAGTTTCTTAATCAACAGAAATGAGTGCTTGTAAATGCTCATCACCATTTTTTAGATCATACATCACGCTTGATTTAATAGTATAAAAAGCTGCTTTTAGGATTGTGGCAAGCGTAAAGTGGTGATTTTAGTATTTTCGCAAAGATGCAGAGTTTTCTATGTCTTCGATTTTTTTACCGAAGCAAAGCTTTGACTTCAATCTGGTTGTAAGGAGTTAACTAAATCGTTTGTAAGGTCTACATTATAGATCGCATCTTCCTACAGTGAAGCTTTCGCACTGTTTGGAATGGAAGTGTTTTCTGTGTGTGCTCCGGTATCTTATTCAAAAAAATTGAACTAAATACACACACAAAATATAACTCTAATCCAAACAGGCCGTTAGTGGCACTGTAGTGTAAAATGAAAGCTTTTTGTGGATCTGGACCTGTGTAGTGTAAAATGAATACTTTTTTGTGGATCTGGGCCTGCAGTGTCAAGGCGTAGTCAGTAAGGGAATTGGGAGTCAATCTCCTGCTTTGGAAAAAGAAAAGGATTTTGGCAAAATCACCTACTCCGTATATAAATCAAGCTAAGATTGATAATGGAGCCATTCAACAATTAAGATGGAAGGAATTACATACTCTCGTTGGTGTCATGGAGACGATAAACTTTAGCATAATAACCGTTGCTTCTGTAGATAGAGCCATCACCATGCCTCAAGTGTCGAATGATTTTGGCACGCGTCACGCCATCGAGCGGACGCCCGTCGTCGCCCAACGGCACCCTGCTCCGCGGAGCCGCCGACGACGACGAGACGGCCTGTGCGCCGCCGCTCTCGATCTTTCTTCTCTTCTCCTCGATTGAGGTTTCGTCGGCAAAGGTTACTCTGCTGTGAGGAGCCTTGGGCGATGCGACGGCTCGTGCGATGCCGCTCTCCATCCCTGGTCTTCTCTTCTCTTCGATTGGTTAGGGTTTGCAGCGTGTTTGACTGTTTTTTTATTATTATCCCGTGCCCGCGAGATCCTGTTTTCGCTAACTCTTAGGCCGTGCCGTACGTTTGGATGCCTTGAACTCTGTTAGCTCGTTTTTGGAGAAATTCAAAAAAGGTATTTAAATTTTAAAAAAACTGTAACAAAAATTCTTGAAGTAGATAATAATAAAAATCAGTCCGAAATTCGATGAATTTTGTTCTCAGTAAAAATGACAAATGTGTGGATCTGGGTGTGATGAACATTGCACATTAAAAAGTTGAAAATTTGTTATTTTGTGTAGCCTAGAATACAGCGAGTGTTTAATCGAAATTTTTCAGAGTGGTAGAATGCACCTACAATTTTGTTTTCGATTTTTTTTAACTTACAAATGGTATTTTCAAATTTTTCAAAAAAAGGCTACCATGAAGCTCGTGCTCCATTTGTGGTTTCCGATCATGTGAAGCAGTATTATCTTGTTCAACTGTTCATTAGGTATGAAGAAAACAGTAAGGCTAAGGCTATCTGTGGTAGCAAATTATTTTTGAAGTATTTTACCAATACTATAGTTTCTTAAAATACCACCATCAAGTCATCTTGTGTTTGACGTAGCATGGCTTCAGGTTCTGTGGCTGAAGGAGGCGACATAGGCGATGAATTGTAATGCGTCTTCTACTTCTCCTTTCTTGATCTTCATGTCGAACTCGATTAGCACATGACCCCCAATTCGGATGCCTCTCTTGGGGCCAGCGATATGTATAAAGCCATCGTGCCCCCACGACAAAAGGATCGTCCCTTGGGCGGCTGGCAATGTAATTACGCATAGGGTTCAGAAGATCCCTCATAGCCACGTATCCATACAACTCAACTCGGCCACCATGCGCACAAGTGTAAGCTAGCCTCAAGTAGAATATATGCATCGTGGTTCAAAATTAATGACTTCGACAAACCATCTCGTCGTCAAGCATGCAAGTGGTTGATGGCTCGGTCATCATCATTTGCTCGAGGCAAGCTGATCGATAGACAATCATTAGGAATTTTATAAAACTTATTAACCTCCAACTTTCAATTGAAAGGAGACAAACAAAAAAGCAAGAGGTTACATGGATTGATAGAAGCAAGGTTAAACAAGTGGAGAATATGGATTGATGAGGGGTTTGCATAGAATCATGTGTTCCATTACCCTCTCATCCCAGCCTGATGTTCATGTCTGGAAGTGGTCAAATGATGGCAATTTCACTGTCAGGTTTGTCTACAAGCAGATCTGTAGCTATGGAATCGACCGATCTTTTAAGCACCTATGGAAAGCTAATATCCTCCTGAAAATCAAGGTCTGGCTCTGGTTGATTTGGCACAATGTGATTGCTACAAAAGACAATATGAAGAGAAGGAAATGGACTGAAATACCAAATGCCAATTATGTGATGAAGAGGAGACTATCCGTCATCTTTTCTTCACCTATGCTGCTGCTAACTACATATGGCGTTGTGTTGCCAAAACTATTGGCGCCACCTGCTTCTTTTACTCCGTTCTTTTGGTGGTTTTCACGTTTTCTCAATGTTAGCCGCAACATCCAGATTGCAAGAGTTGCCGCCATCTACTTGGCAATCTGGAAAGTGCAAAACAAAGCCCGGTTTGATGGTAAACTGATCAAAACCCCTATTGATCTAGTATGTTAATCTGTTGTGTTTATAAACTATTGGGCAAGTTTAAATAATCTTGCAGATCCAGAAGCTATGGTTAGGGGCGTTGACAATCTGGTGGCTATGGCTTTGGCGGCTCGTGCAGCAAATCCCTCCTCATCCAATCCTGCCCTGCCTGAGGCAGGTCCCTCCACCCCAGATCCACAATGAACACAACACATGATGATCACAAGTCCTGATGCATGGTGGATGTGGCTATCCCAGAAGCCTGGAGGGGTTCTATCCTCACATAATCTAGTTAAGATATATACTTGTCCCGCGGCGGCAGTATCCCACCTTGTTATATTCGGGGGCTGCCTTGTTTGGTCATGATGTTCTCTTTGGAACCTCTAGTTTCGCTCTCGCCCCACGTCGTTCCCCAGGGTGCCGCCAGCCGTCGCCTCCCCTCCGTACCCCTCCCTCCGCCGCTACCGTCGACGCTGGCCACGGTGGCGGTGGGTCCCGGCGCCAAAGGGAGTCGGGGGTGGTCGTGGCGACGACCTGATGTGGCGGCTGGGGCGGCTGCTGCGGGCAGGGAGCACGGCGATCGGGTGGCGATCCCCTGGTGCGGCAGCGGCTGCTCCTTCCATGGCTTCCCGGCGATGGGGGGTGGTGGTGGCTGCGGGTCTGGTTCCCACACAGATCCGTCGTGGGTTCTCCTGACGGCGTGAGGAGGGGGCAGCGACTTTGCGAGGTGTGGATGGTGTGGTACCGGCGTCCAAGACCGCGTAGCGTGGCAGGCCCGATATTTGATCTAGGTCGCGTGGGTCTCGGATGGTGCATTCACCGATTACTCCTTCATTTTCGCTGGCTGATACACGTAGATGCACACGTCCGTTGGGAACCCAAGGGAAGGATGCGATAGAAGCAAGTTTCCTCTCGATGAAACCAAGGTTATCGAACCAGGGAGCCAAGAAGCACGTGAAGGTTATTGGTGGAGGAATGTAGGCGCGCAACACCAAGTGAAACCGGCGCCAACGTGAAACCTGCACAACACAATCAAAGTACTTTTCCCCAACGTAACAGTGAGGTTGTCAATCTCACCGGCTTGCTGAAAACAAAGGATTAAGCGTATCGAGTGGAAGATGGTGTTTGTTTGCAAAGAACAAGAGAATGTATTCAGATGTAAAAGAATGGACCGGGGTCCACAGTTCACTAGAGGTGTCTCCTCCAATAAGATAACTAACATGCTGGGTGAACAAATTACAGGCGAGCAATTGACTAATAAAGATTCAATACATATCAACGATGATTACTATGTGATTTAATCAGGGCATTACGACAAAGTACATAGACCGCTATCCAGCATGCATCTATGCCTAAATAATCCACCTTCAAAATCATCCCCTTCCGGTATTAAGTTGTAAACAAAGATAATTGCATTAAGTATGGTGCGTAATGTAATCAACACAAATATCCTTAGACAAAGCATCAATGTTTTATCCCTAGTAGCAACAGCACATCCACAACCTTAAAACTTTCTCTCATCCCAGATAAAATGGAGGCATGAACCCACTATCGAGCATAATTACTCCCTCTTGGAGTTACAAGTATCAACTTGGCCAGCCTCTACTAGCAACGGAGAGCATGTAAGAACATAAACAACACATATACGATAGATTGATAATCAACTTAACATAATATTCTATATTCATCGGATCTCGCCAAACACAACATGTAGCATTACAAATAGATGATCTTGATCATGTTAGGCAGCTCACAAGATCTATAACAATGATAGCACAAGCGGAGAAGACAACCATCTAGCTACTGCTATGGACCCATAGTCCAAGGATGAACTACTCACGCATCAATCCGGAGGCGGGCATGATGATGTAGAGCCCCTCCTGATGATTCCCTCGGCAGGGTGCCGGAGGCGATCTCCTGAATCCCCCGAGATGGGATTCGCGACGGTGGCATCTCCGGAAGGTTTTCCGTATCGTGGCTCCGCATGGGGTTTGCGACGAGGCTTTAAGGCGGAAGGGTAGGTCAGGCGGCGACGCGGGCCAGCAGGCCGCGCGGCCAGGGCCTGGCCGCGCCGCCTGGTGTCCTGCCACCCGTGGCCCCACTTCTCTCCTTCGGTCTCCGGAAGCTTCGTGTAAAAATAGGCCCCCGGGCGTTGATTTCGTCCAATTCCGAGAATATTTCCTTGCTAGGATTTCTGAAACCAAAATGCACAGAACTCACACTTCGGCATCTTGTTAATAGGTTAGTGCCGGAAAATGTATAATAATGCTGTAAAGTATTATAAAACATTCAAGTATTGTAATAAAAGTAGCATGGAACATAAGAAATTATAGATACGTTTGAGACGTATCACTGGCTAGCAGATGACGGTGAGGGGGCCTGTTCATCTGTTTCGGGTTTGAAGGTGGTGGTCCTAGGGTTTCTCTTGCGCGAAGATGGAGACCTCCTAAGGCCTGCTCTCCTTGATCTAGCCGAGTGTTGAGTTCCGAAAGGCACCGCCGGCGAATGTAAAAGTTTTTTTGCCTGGAGTTTGCTGGATCGGGTGGTATTCGGTCGTGCGCACCCATGTTTTTATTCCAGCCGTTTGGTTCTGGAGGGAGCGGCGCGAAGCTCTGTTCTATGTTGACACCAAGTGACATTTTGGTCCATGGTGAAGTCAGAAGAAAAGAATATCATGAAGGCCGGATCGGAGGTCTAGCTAATGGGGATTTAAGTCTCCGCGCTGTTGAGAGACTTGCTTGGTGTCCGGCCGCAGAAATGGTATGGGGGCGGCAACACAGTGAAGTTCGAGTCCTACCTTTCGGTGAAAATCCAGCCTCGCCTTGTCTGCCCAAATGACCTTGTTGGAGGCATTGTTTTTTAGAGCGGGACTATCTTCTGTGAAAACCAAGATCTTCGATCGCGACGACGACATTGATGACTGCTTTCTTGCTTGGAGAGTCTGTTTGGTATTGTCTTGGTGGTGGATGTATTGCTGTTGTGCCTAGAATGTTGTAGCGGGACTTTGTTTCTTCTTTCTTTTTCTTTTTTTGGCTTGTCCATCCGTATGCCTTGGGTGGCGTTTTGCACAGGCCGGTGTAATTGGTATCTCCTAATATTAATATATTCCCTTTATCGAAAAAAGATCCAGAACTCTTTCGAGTCGCCTTGCAAATGCAAGCAGTAAGCGGTGTTTCCTTTTGCTTGGACATGGATGATTTTTTTTCTTCTGTTCTTTCTGTTATGCAATATAATGGAAATTGATCCCACCCTCTTTGTGGTTTTCGCGTGAAAAAAAAAATAGGGAGTTGATATTATGGACCGTTGGAGCGTGTTTGTTGGAACTGTTCAAGCATTTGTGCACTGAATATGTATTGTAGTTGCAAAACCAGTTCAAATATAAGTACAATGTTTGGAAACAGTGGGCCGTGCTTGGTTTAGCTGGGCTAGCTTGGAACTAAGCGGCGGCGCCCTGCAGTTGGCTGCCGGCGACGTCGATGACGAAGCGGTACCTCACGTCGTTCCTCTCGAGCCGCTCGACCGCCGTGTTGACGTAGTCCATCTTGACGACCTCGACGTCTGCGGTGATGTCGTGCTTCCCCGCGAAGTCCAGCATGGCCTGGCAGTCAGCGACGCTGCCGGCGCCGTTCCCGGCCAGGCGCTTGCCGCCCGAGATGATGGCGAAGGCCGGCAGCTCCAGCGGCGTGCTCGGCGCGCCCACCACCACCATCTGCCCCATTGGCTTCAGCAGCTCCAGCAGCGGCACGATCGGGTGCCCCGCCGACACCGTGTCGATGATGCCATCCATCGTGCCCGCCGCCGCCTGCACCCATGAACGTCTCTCCCGTGTCAATGGCAAGAGCTAATCTTATATTCTTATGTCGTACGCAGCGTCAATCAATGGAGAGAAGAAAATTAGCCGTGACCTTCATTTGCTCGGGGTCCTGGCTGACCAGGAAGGCGTCGGCGCCGAGGCGCTCGAGCGCCTCCTCGCGCTTCCTCGGCGACGAGCTGATGACGGTGACGGTCATCCCGAACGCCTTGCCGAACTTGACGGCCACGTGGCCGAGGCCCCCGAGGCCGACGACGCCGAGGTGCTTCCCGGGAGCGTTGAGTCCGTACATCACCATGGGGCTGTACACGGCGAGACCGGCGCAGAGCAGCGGCGCCGCCCCGGCCGGCGGCAGGCTCTCCGGGACGTGGAGGACGTAGTCCTGGTTGGCGACAAGGACGTCGGAGAAGCCGCCCTGGGTGGTGGCGCCGTCGCGGTCCACGCCATTGGAGGTGAGCACCAGGATGGGGCAGTAGTTCTCGTACCCATTGCTGCAGCTGTCGCACGTGCGGCAGGAGTCACGGAAGTACCCCACGCCAACCGTGTCGCCGGCCTTGAAGTTCTTGACGCCGCTGCCGACGTCGGTGACGACGCCCACGATCTCATGCCTGGGCCGACCAGCAAGCAACCGACAATCGAGACCAGCGGTAAGAATCCACCATGGTTTGTAGAAATCTGGAGGCAATTTCGTGTGTGGATCGATGCTTGTTGATTTGGTCGGTCTACTCACCCGGGGACGATGGGGTACAGGGCGTTGCCCCACTCGTTCTTGATGACGTGGAGGTCGCCGTGGCAGATCCCGCAGAAGAGCACCTTGATCGTCACATCGTCGTCCTTCTGATGGCTGTCGTGCATCATGTACATATACTGGAATTCATCAGTAGATGGGTGCTAGAAACAAATGCGACATGCATGGTAGGGGCTGGACTGGATAGGGAAAGACCTTCTTGAGAAGCTGTAGGGGGAGAGGTGACCGGAGGCGTCTCTGGCGGCCCAACCGAGCGCAGGCAAGCCTTCCGCCATTGATAACTCCCTGTTCTCCTTCTTCACTCCTAGTAGCTACTTTGATTTCAGAAAGTAGGGTGAAGATGTGCATAAATAGACAGGTAAACGAGGTGACCTGGACGTCAGATAGCACGCATCCAAGGTGTGCCAAAGTCAGCTATACTACGTATCTCACTATCTCCATTATCCAATCCACACTTCAGCTACGACGACATCAAACACATATGTACTCAAATTAATTCCCCACGCCGCTTTCTTCTCTCTGAATTGCAAATCAGTACGCATCCAAGGCGTGCCAAAGTCAGCTACTAGGTATCTCACCATCTCCACTATCCAATCCAGTCTCCAGCTACGACGGCCATTCTTGTCGAAGAGATTGTGCAGTTGGGCCAATCTTGTTGCTGGACGGCCTCTTTTTTATGAATACCCACATAGCAGCCGGGGCCGACCAACCGCGAAGGAATGGGTAACAAGAACTGGGTCAACTTACCCTATAAAAAAAAGAACCGAATCAGCCTCCCTAAAAAAAATACTGGGTAATCAAGGTATTGTTACTCAAATGTTACAATGAAAGTTTCGTCTCGAAATACGCATAGGGAAACTTTGATACTCATTTGAGTAATGGGTACGAGTGGAGCCATCCTATACATGTACCCATCGACTTTAGTCTACCTACCACCCGTAATCATATCCATCAACGGGTATAAATTTATTTCAACCTGTTACCTGTTAGGGTAAATGAGTATATGTGGGTAAAAATACCCGCATTTACAACACTTAAGATTAAGCACAAAATAGTCGTAAACAACTTGTTACTACAATTTATAAATAACAACACATAGTAAACAACAACATATTATAAACAACAACACTTGGTCATAAACAACAACACATCAAGATGTGACAATGTAAAGAAGATATAAAAAAGCGATAACCACAAGACGAGAGGTGCGAACATCTCCATCGATGGCCCCGATAGCATTTTGGGGGCCGGCGTGGTTTTTAGGCTCACACCGGTGAGCCCCAAAAAGCGTCGGCGCGGTAAACCGAGCCCAATAGAAGCGTCGGCAACCCCGTGTCGGCCCCTTCGCGAAGGTCGCGAATCGGACGCGCCGGCGCCTCGCGACACGTCGGCTTTTGCGGGTAGGGCTGCCTTGGCAGCGACTCGAAGCGACCGGTGCATGATAAATGTGACGCCTCGGCTGAAGCGCGGCCGGCCGCTGATGAAACCACTGGTCCACGCGCAGACGCCGCTGTAAATGCGACGCCTCGACTGCTGTGCGGCTAGTTGGCACCCCTCTTTAGTACGCCCTCCACCACCGCGATGTTATCCTCTACTCTCCACCGCCGCCGCGCTATCCTCTCTCATCTCCACCACCGCCGCTACGCTATCCTCTCCTCTCCACCATAACAATGTCGCGGCGGTTCCATACGACGTATTCGATGCTTGGCCGCAACGGCCGCACGCCGCCTGCGGCGCCGCAACCACCATCGCAGCCACAGCCGCCGCAGCCCGACACCGACATCGACTCCGACTCCGACGACTCTGTCTGCCCACAGTTCGACGAGTGGCACGAGGAGCAGGTAGCGAACGCAGAAGCTGAGGCGACAGAGGAAGCGGCGCAGTGGGGCGAGCAGCAGGTCCCCGGTGACCCGGAGCAGGCGGCGATCTTGGCCTCCTTGAACGAGCAGCGGTTTCGAAGGCTGAAGGAGGAACAACGCGATTTCATCAACGACGCCAACTTCAAGCACGATGTCGAGATCTTGTGCCAGCGGGCAGCCACGGAGGAGGCGGGACGCCAACTTCGAGCACGATGTCGAGATCCTTGAGTTGCACGCTCAGCGCCAAGCCGAGGCGGCCGCCCGCGAGCAAGCGAGGCTCGCCCAGAACGAGGAGTCTCGTCGATGACTTGGCATTGCTGAGGGGACAACGCTGTCGGCAAGCTCCAGCATCGCCGGCGGCCATGCATGCTCCACCGCCAGATGCGCGAAGCAAGGGCAGAGAGGTGGGCACAGACGCATGCGGCAAAGGGAAAGAACGACGACGAGGCAGGCCCGTCGCGTGCCCCAACTGACGGCAAGTAGATTAGGGTTCAAAGTTTAAGTTTTTTAAGTTTAAATTGGAGTCACTTTTGTATAAAACTAGTCAATATTTGTATGAATTTTGTTTTTTAAATGTTATGTACATTTGAATTTCTATCGGGGGCTGCCGTATGGGGGCGCCGATGTGGAAACTACATCCCCAAATGAAGGATGTTGTTATGGTGCCCCCCATACGGTAGTGCCGGCGCCCCTGCCGGCGTCTATTTGGAGCATGCCGGTGGAGGTGCTCTGAAGCGCTCCTAATTAGGAGCCTAATCCTAACTAACCTACCAACGATTGTGGGAGGGTCAGTCTAGCTATGTGAATGCGTGATTAGGAGAAATTAAGTACGTAAAATATTGTGAAGGCCCCACTTGGCATGTACATGGATAAACATGTATGTGTTCTATGATCTCATACCCGTACCCACTATACCCGATGGGTATGATATTTTTTTCATTTACATACCTATGGTTAATTTTTTTTTGTCCTCTAATGTATTTTCACCCTAGGTGTACGCGAGTAATGGTTACCCATTGTCATTCCTAAATACATATGCTTTATTATTGAAGCATGTTTTTTCTCGCAAGAAATACTGGAATCCTCTTTCAGAAGGTATCAACAATTGCTATACAATCATGCGGAAAGCATGATATCAGCGATCTACAAACCACCTTGATGTTACGGTGAATCATGCATGTAGTCAAAAAGCAATTTCTATATAAAATTTGTTGTTGGAAAAAACGGTTGTTACATTTATTTTGTCTCTTTGGAGCTTTTCGTGTTTCACTCAGAGAGATTAAGGGCGTGTTTGGATACTCGCATGGATTTTTCCTCCTGTTTTAGGTTTTGACTTGGCGGATGCTACACGAGGGAAACCATGAGTTGAACCTGTTTTTGCATTATGATTGGTTCCTAACAAAACATTTCGCTTCCATTTCGGTCCAACGTGTTGTTTGCCCACATTAGTGCATAAACTCGGCTATAGACTAAGTTGTTTGGCTGTGTGCAAATCTAGGATATGGTTACCTTGTTTGAATACGGTGATCTTACCACCACCAAATTAGCCATTGCAAAAGCACACACAACACACATTACTCTAAGCACTTAGAGTGATAAAAGCATAATTACTAAGCAGGCTAAGGCATGTCTAACAGTAAGGGGTTTACAACAACACCCTTGATCAAAAGCTAGCATATTCCAGGGGCATACAAGCCCATAGAACATCAAGGTCGAACCCGTGATCAAAAGCCAACATAAAAGTCTTAGCATCATTAGTTCATCACACTTTAGTACTACTAAGTATAGACATCATCTAGAAAAAATAGACATGAAACATGGGTGATCGTCGCATAGCCGTGGTCAGGGCAGGTTTACATCCTGGCGGTAGAGATATTCAGCTTGTAGATTGTCATCTTCAGGCCAAATGCCTGGATCATCTTGAGCTACACAGTGTCTTTGTGTTGGAGATCGTAGCGGTGGACGATCTCCCTACAGCTCCTCCCCAACACCATTTGGCCGCCATGATAGGTTACCTGAACCCACTCGTCGTAGAAGCGACAAGATGACAAGGCGACACTTCATGACAGTGGGATATTGATCCACTCCATAAGGCCATGTTGGAACTCATGTGGAATGGAGAGCATGTGAAAGTCGTTGATGTTCAATTGGATGTAGCATCAGTGTGGAATCAAGGCCCTAGGGAGGTGCCCGACCTTCGGTTGGCGGCTTTGGGTGTGCGGGGGCAACAACACAATGTGTATCCTACCCGGCACATGCGACTTCAATGCCCTCGTCCACCGGTTCAAGGCGAGCTCGTGCCTCAGTGGAGGAAACCAACCTCTCCCCATCATGTTGCACTCACTTCTTCCTTGCAAATACTTGTGTTGTCATCAAACACCAAAAAGGGGGAGATTGAAAGAACACTTCCCGCCCTTTTCGGGTTTTGTGTGTTTGATGTCAACACTAGGTATATATTTATGTGTGTTTATGTAGACAGGTACAAGTTTTCGGTAAACATATTCGATCGTGAAATGGTATGGCAATTCTGAGCTCAAGGCTTTTTGCTCCGAAGTTCCGCCCAACAGCGGAAGTTCCGCCCGACACTTCCCGCAAAGCATTCTTCAAAGACGGGTTCAGAGCTGTGTTTTCATCTTCGGGAAGTTCCGTGAAGCTGGCCGGAAGTTCCGGTCACGAACTTCCGCCAACTTCCGACAAGTTCCGAAAGTCCGCGCTTAGTGGCTCAGTATCTTCCAAGAAGGTTTTCGCCCTAGTTCCGCCCTAGTTCCGCCTCACCTTTTCCTCGACAAAGTTGCCCGACGAAGATTGTTCCTGCGGAAGTTCCGCTCTTCGCCGGTACTTCCGGTCTGCCGGAACTTCCGGCCCTCCTGGCCGAAACTTCCGGTGTTACGAGAAATGGTCCAAACGGTCAGATCCGAGAGCTCCAATCATATAAATAGCTCTCTTCTCCAAAGGGACAAGTTGCTCAATCATTGCACAAGAAATCTGCCAAGCTTCACCACCATTAGAGCCACCTCAAGAAACACAAGATTTGCAAGATCTCCTTCCCCCCAACCAAAGTTCTTGATCTTTGGGGATTTGAAGGAGAAGCCACCGATCTACATCCTCACCGAAGCGTTTTTCATTTCCTCATTTGTTTGAGGGATCATGCTAGTGTTCCTATTTGGTTCCCTAGTTGATTTGTGTTGATGTGTTGTTGTTGATTGTTGTTGTTTTGGGAGCCTCCAATTCGGTTGTGGATGTGTGCCCCAAGAACCTTGTAAAGGCCCGGTTTCCGCCTCGAGGAAATCCCTTAGTGGAAGTGGGCTAGGCCTTCGTGGCGTTGCTCACAGGAGAGAAGGAAGTTCGTGGCTGTTGGTTTGGCCTGCGTAGCAACCACACTCCTCCAAACGTAGACGTACCTTCTTGCAAAAGAAGGAACTACGGAATCATCTCCGTGTCAACGCGTGCTACACTCTCGGTTACCTCTATCCCACTCTATCTCCTATATATTGCGTAGCTATATCTTGCTTAGTTGATAACCTTGTCATATAGGGAAATTCACTTAGTTGCATATCTAGAGAATTTACCTTTGTGTCAAACCTAAATTGAAAAAGAACTAAAAATTGGTTAGCACCTATTCACCCCCCCTCTAGGTGCGGCATACGATCCTTTCATTGGTATCAGAGCCTCGGCTCTTATTTTGGGCTTAACCGCCTAAGAGTATGCCGGACGAGACGCCTTTGGAAGAGTCCGATAAGTTGGTCAGCATGGAGGAAATCAATTCGTTGAGATCCTCCATGGACGGTCAAATGGAAAGCATGAGAAAAGTGATTTCCGAGCTTTTGACTCCGGTCCCTCCTAGGGCTCCCGCCATAGAGGACACGGGTGTGTTAGAAGAGGGAGGTGCTTCGGCACTACTCCTCTACCAAACCCGTGGAAGGTGATAACTTAAACACTATCAAATCTCCCATTGCATCTCCTAGTGGAACTAGTGGAGGTGAGAGCTACAATCGAGTAGCTCCACCTTTCTAATCTCCCGATATACCGGTTCCACATCCCCATTTGAACATTCGAGGCGACCCACCTAAGTTTTCCGAGAATTTCGATACTTGGCAATTTGAGTGTTTGCAGTGCCTCCAATGAACTTTGGAGAATCATCTTGGAAGGCTTCAAGCCCTACAACCCCGACAAGTTGACTAGAAGAGAAGAGGTTGACAGTCAACTCAACAACACCGCCTTGCACATGATTCAAACTAGTGTGGGGACACAAGAGCTTCCTCGTGTTCGGAACTACACCACCGCCAAGGAAGCTTGGGATGGTTTGGCCGCTAGTTGCATTGGAAGTGAGAGCACGAGAAGGAACAAGTATAATGCTCTTCGGAATCAAGCCGAAGGATTCATGAGGCTACCGGATGAAGATCATCAAGTCATGTATGGAAGACTCCTCATCGTTGCCGATGCCTTCCGGCTTATTGGTGCCACCCACATCAATGACTCTTGGATCAAGGAGAAGTACATTGAATGCATGATGCCTTTTGTACCCATTGATGTCAAGACCCTTGTTGGGAGAGAATGCTATTCATCTCTCTCATCTCAAGATGCCGTGCACGAGATGCAAGCCCTCAAGGTGCTCGAGCAAAACTCTCATGACTTCTCGCAATGGTGGCAAAAGGGAACAATCTTGCCTTGACGGTCAACTCCGTAGAAGAAGTGCACCCTCAAGAACAATATAGGGCATCGTGGAGTATGTCCTATCCGGAAGATTTGGAATGCCACTATCATGATCACATGGCCTTCCATGCAAAGTCCAAGGCCAAGGAAGACAACATCAAGAGAAACCACAAGAGTGGGTTCACTAGCTTTGGTCCAAAGACAAGATCATGCTACAATTGTGATGACAAGCGCCACTTCATTGCCGAATGCCCTATGAGAATAGAGAGCTTCATAATGGAAGGCTCATTCCAAGGACAAGAGCAAAGAATCAAAGGGCAAATATTCAAAAGCCCCCAACAAGAAGTTCTACAACAACAAGACCAAGAAGGGCAAGAGGCCCCCAAGAGTTGTGCTAGTGACTAGGGAAGAATATTCCTCCGATGAAGTTGAAAGCTCTAGTGATGATGAAGGAGAAAGCTCAAAGGAAGTGGCCGCCATTGTCACTACCAACATTCCCTCTTCATCTCTCTTTGAATCTCCCAATGAGAATCCTCATATCAAGAATGCACATTGCTTCATGGCAACGTCCTCCTTGGACACATCTATTGTGCTATCAACTCAAGAAGAATATTCCTCCGGAGATGATGATGTTGATGATGAAGAAGATGCAACCTCTAATGGATTGGTCGCTCTTGCCTCCCTCTCCACTAACTCTTCATCACCAAGTGAATCCCCCAATGAGATCATTCATGTGGAGGAAGAAAGTTGTCTCATGGCCAAATCCTCCGAGGTATCATCTCCTAGCCCCTCTATGCCTAACATATCAAGCGATCTAGGGGTTGATGATGCTAGTCTAAAAGTGAAACAAGAAATGCTAGAGTTTGATGAATTCATGTTTAACCTACAAGGTATCAACAAAAAGCATGTTTCAAATCTCATGGCTCGTTTAGCTCAACAAAATGATATGCTTGAGAAAAAGGGCCAAATAGAGAGAGAAGACTCTCTTGAAATCCATGCTCTTAAAAATGCCCTTGAGGAAAGTCAAGAAACTATAGCTTCTCTTGAGGAGAGGCTAGAAAATCTTGAAGAGCCTCAAGATGAAATTAACAAGCTCACTAAAGCTAGAGATCATGCGAGGGCTAAGACTAAATTGCTTAAAAAGGAAAAGGCCCAATTTGGTGTTGATCATGAGAAACTTGTGAAGGATCTAGATGAACTAGACAAAGCTCACAAAGCTTTGAAGAGTGAATACTCTCTCCTATCCAAGTCAAATGAGCAACTTCAAATTAGGCTTGCTTCATATGATGTGCCTAGTTCCTCTACCCTTCATGTGATCATGCAAATATTATTGAGGAAAATGCTAGGTTGAAGGATGAACTTGCTAAGGCCTCCTCTCCCCAAAGTAAACTTTCTTTGGATGATCTTTTAAGTAAGCAAAGATCAAACAATGGGAAGGAGGGCCTAGGTTATAATGCCAAGGCAAAGAAGGCAAACAAGCAAAAAGCCAAGCCCGCACATGAGAAGAAGAAAGCTATCACCAATGGTGAAGCTCCTAAGGGAAACACCATCAATAATGATGATGCGGGAAATGCTAACCCTAACTATGTTCTATTTAAAGATTATTATGGTGATGTCTATGCTAAATATGTTGGCCCATATGATGGTTATGTTGCTTGGTCTATTTGGGTCCCAAAGACCCTTGTTGCTAACAAAAGAGGACCCATTGAGAAATGGGTACCTAAATCCAAGAATTGATCTCATGTAGGCCTATGCCGCCGGAGGTTCAAAATGGGTACTTGATAGTGGATGTACAAGTCATATGACCGGCGGCAAGAACCTCGTCAAGGAGTTGAGGCCCAATATAAACAATATCACCGTCTCCTTTGGCGATAATTCTACATCCGAGGTAATGGGTTTTGGCAAGGTTGTGGTTGCACACAACATAACACTTGTGGATGTCATGCTTGTCAAAACCCTTGGTTACAATTTGCTTTCCGTTTTCGCCCTTGGCAAGATGGGTTTCGCCGTCTTTATTGATAATGATATTGTGGTCCTCTTGTGGAGCAAGACTCTAAAAGTCGCTTTCGTTGGGTATCAACTTGTATGTGGTGGACTTTTCGGGGACCACCACCTCAAGTGCGATGTGCCTATTCGGAAAGGCGGATGTGGGTTGGTTGTGGCATCGCCGCCTAGCCCATGTCAACATGAGAACTTTGCAAAGTCTTCACAAGGGGAACCATATTGTGGGACTAATGTAAAATGTTTCTTTTGCCAAAGATCGTGTTTGTAGGGCTTGTGTTGAAGGCAAAATACATGACTCTCCGCATCCAAGCAAGACACTCATCTCTTCCAAGAGGATCTTGGAGCTCCTTCATGTGGATCTCTTTGGTCCCGTGACTCATGCAAGTCTTGGTGCGCATTGCTTGGTGATTGTTGATGATTACTCAAGATACACTTGGGTCTACTTTCTCAAGACGAAAGATGAGACTCAACAAATATTCATTGACTTCGCTACAGAGGTGCAACGCCAACACAACTCCTCATTATGGCAATAAGAAGTGACAACGGCTCCGAGTTCAAGAACTATACACTCAATGATTTTCTTAGTGATGAGGGATTCTTCATCAATATTCCGCTGCTTACACCCCTCAACAAAATGGTGTTGCGGAGAACCGGACTCTTATGGATATGGCAAGATCTATGATGGCGGAGTATAAATCCCGCTATAATTTTTGGGCCGAAGCCATCTCCACCGCTTGCCACTCTTCTAACCGGCTCTATCTCCGCAAGGGCTTGAACAAGACTCCATATGAAATACTTACCCGGAACAAGCCTAATATCTCATACTTCAAGGTGTTCGGTTGTAAGTGTTTCTACAAAATCAAAGGAGTTCGTTTGTCTAAATTCGCTCCTAAAGCTTTGGAGGGTATATTTGTTGGTTATGGTGCCACACTTATAGAATCTTTGATATAGCCTCCGGGATTATCATCGAATCTTGTAGTGTGAGGTTCGAAGAAAATGATGGCTCCCCGATACGTCTCCAACGTATCTATAATTTCTTATGTTCCATGCTACTTTATTGATGATATCTACATGTTTTATACACATTATATGTCATTATTATGCGTTTCCTAACTCAACCTATTGACGAGATGCCGAAGGGTCACTCCTCAGTCTGCTTTTGGTTCCAGAAATCCTAGTAAGGAAATATTCTCGGAATCGGACGAAATCAATGCCCCAAACATCCTATTTTTCCACGAACCAACACCCGAGAGTCGCCAGAGAGGGGCCACAGGCCCACACATGGTGGCGTCAAAGGGGCCCGCGCCCCATTGTGTCGCCGCCCCGCGCCCTCCGATGCTCTTTGATACGTCTCCAACGATCGATAATTTCTTATGTTCCATGCTACTTTATTGATGATACCTACATGTTTTATGCACATTATATGTCATATTTATGCATTTTCTAGAACTAACCTATTAACAAGATGCCGAAGAGCCATTGCTGTTTTCTGCTTTTGGTTTCGTAAATCCTAGTAAAGAAATATTCTCTTAATTGGACGAAACTTTCGCCCAGGGTCCTATTTTGCACGAAGCTTCCAAGACCGAAGACCTAACGAAGTGGGGCCACGAGGCCAGAGGCTAGGCCGGCGGGCCCAGCCCCGGCCGCGCCGACCGTGTGGCCCCTCGCGTTGACCTTCCGCCTACTTAAAGCCCTCGTCGCAAACCCAAAGATCGAGAGCCACGATATCAAAACCTTAGAGACGCCGCCGCGAATCCCATCTCGGGGATTCTGAGACTGGCCCGCACTTCCGGAGAGGGGATTCATCTCCGGGAGGACTCCTTCATCGCCATGATCGCCTCCGGAGGATGAGTGAGGTTCACTCTGACCATGGTCCATAGCGTAGCTAGTCGTCTTCTCCTTGTTGTGCTTCATTGTTGGATCTGTGAGCTGCTCAACATGATCAAGATCATCTATATGTATTCTATATGTTGTGTTTGTCGGGATCCGATGGATAGAGAGTACTATGATTATGGTGATTATCAATCTATTGTTCATGTGTTGTTTATGATCTGCATGCTCTCCGTTATTAGTAGAGGCTCGGCCAAGTTTTTACTCTTAACTCCAAGAGGGAGTAATTATGCTCGATAGTGGGTTCATGCCTTCATTGATACCTGGACAAGGACAGAAAAGTTCTAAGGTTGTGGATGTGTTGCCACTAGGGATAAAACATTGATGCTATGTCTAAGGATGTAGTTATTGATTACATTACGCACAATACTTACTGCAATTGTCTGCTTTGCAACTTAATACTGAGGGGGTTCGGACGATAACCTGAGGTGGACTTTTTAGGCATAGATGTGGTTGATGGCGGTCTATGTTCTTTGTCGTAATGCCCAATTAAATCTCACTATATTTACCATGTCATGTATATGCATTATGCCTTTCTCTATTTGTCAATTGCTCGACTGTAATTTGTTCACCCAACATGCTTTTATCTTATGGGAGAGACAATCTAGTGAACTGTGGACCCCGGTCCTATTCTTTCCATAGCATACAATCTACTTGTTTTACTGTTTTCTTTGCAAACATCTTCCACTCGATACGTTTAATCCTTTGTTACGCAAGCCGAGATTGACAACCCCATCAAGCTGTTGGGGCAAAGTACTTTGGTTGTGTTGTAAGTTCCTAGTTGGCGCCGAATCCCTGGTGTTGCGCCGCATCACATTTCGCGACCATCAACCTTCAACGTGCTTCTTGGCTCCTCCGGTTCGATTAAACCTTGGTTTTCTTGAGGGAAAACTTGCTTCGTGCGCATCATACCTCCTCTTGGGGTTCCCAACGAACGTGTGAGTTACACGCCATCAAGCTCTTTTTCTCAGCGCTTCCGGGGAGATCAAGACACGCCGCAAGGGGAGTCTCCACTTCTCAATCTCTTTACTTTGTTTTTGTCTTGCTTTATTTTATTTACTACTTTGTTTGCTGCACTAAATCAAAATACAAAAATTAGTTGCTAGTTTTACTTTATTTGCTATCTTGTTTGCTATATCAAAAACACAAAAATTAGTTACTCGCATTTACTTTATCTAGTTTGCTTTATTTACTGTTGCTAAAATGGCCAACCTGAAAATACTAAGTTGTGTGACTTCACAAATGCAAATAATAATGATTTCCTATGCACACCTATTGCTCCACTCGCAACAGAATTCCTTGAAATTAAACCTGCTTTACTAAATCTAGTTATGAGAGAACAATTTTCTGGTGCTAGTTCTGATGATGCTGCTGCCCATCTCAATAATTTTGTTGAACTTTGTGAAATGCAAAAGTATAAAGATGAAGATGGTGTTATTAAACTGAAAGTGTTTCCTTTCTCATTAAGAGGAAGAGCTAAAGATTGGTTGCTATCTTTGCCTAAGAATAGTATTGATTCATGGACTAAATGCAAGGATGCTTTATTAGTAGATATTATCCTCCCGCTAAAATTATTTCTTTGAGAAGTAGCATAATGAATTTTAAGCAATTAGATACTGAACATGTTGCTCAAGCATGGGAGAGAATGAAAACTTTGGTAAAGAATTGCCCAACCCATGGATCGACTACTTGGATGATCATCCAAACCTTCTATGCAGGACTAAATTTTTCTTCGCGGAATTTATTGATTCAGCTGCTGGAGGTACCTTTATGTCCATCACATTGGGGCGGCTACAAAACTTCTTGATGATATGATGATAAATTACCTGAATGGCACACGGAAAGAGCTCCACAAGGTAAGAAGGTAAATTCGTTGAAGAAACCTCTTCCTTGAGTGATAAGATTGATGTGATTATGTCTATGCTTGTGAATGGTAGATCTAATGTTGATCCAAATAATGTTCCTTTAGCTTCATTGGTTGCTCAAGAAGAAAATGTTGATGTGAATTTCATTAAAAATAATAATTTCAATAACAATGCTTTGGAACAACTCGTAATAACTATAGGCCATATCCCTCTGCTAATGGTACTGGTTATGGTAATTCTTATGGGAATTCTTACAATAATAATAGGAATGTACCCTCTGGTCTTGAAGCCATGCTTAAAGAATTTATTAGTACACAAACCGCTTTTAACAAATCTGTTGAGGAAAAGCTTGATAAAATTGATACTATTGCTTCTAGAGTTGATAGACTGTCTCGATGTTAATCTTTTAAAGTTGAAAGTTATGCCAATAATGATCTTGATAATAAGATTACTACAGCAAATGCCATCCAAGTTAGAATTAATGAGAATATAAGATTAATGGCTGATGCGTGCTAGGTGGGATAGAGAAGAAAATGAAAAACTAGCTAAAGAGAATAATGTAGCTAAAGTTTGGACTATTACCACCACTAGTAATGCTAATTCTTCACATGTTGCTGCACCTCCTACTATCAATGGTAAAATAATTGGTGTTGCAATGTTTCACCCTAGTGCAAAGCGTACAATCGCCTAAATTGAAACCTCAAAACTGCTTGTGATAAAACTCGCTGAAATTTTTTCCAACCTTGGGAATAATGATCCCATTGCTGTAGCTCATAATGATTTAGATTTTGATGATTGCCAAATTCTGAAGTTATAAAGTTCTTGCAAAAACTTGCTAAAAGTCCTAATGCTAGTGTTATAAATTTAGCCTTTACAAAACATATTACAAATGCTCATAAAAGCTGAGAAGAGAAATTAAAACTTGAAACTTCTATTCCTAGAAAGTTAGAAGATGGTTGGGAGCCCATCATTAAAATGAAATTCAATGACTTTGAATGTAATGCCTTATGTGATCTTGGTGCAAGTATGTTATGCCTAAAAAGATTTATGATATGCTTGACTTGCCACCATTAAAGAATTGTTATTTGGATGTTAATCTCGCCGATAATGTTAAAAAGAAACCTTTGGGGAGGATTGATATGTGCATATTACGGTTAACAATAACCTTGTCCCCGTTGATTTTGTTGTCTTGGATATCGAATGCAATGCATCTTGTCCAATTGTGTTGGAAGACCTTTTCTTCGAACTGTGGCTTTATTGATATGAGGGAAGGTAATATTAAATATCAATTTCCTCTCAAGAAAGGTATGGAACACTTCCCTAGAAAGAGAATGAAGTTGCCTTTTGATTCTATTATTAGAACAAGCTATGATGTTGATGCTTCTACTCTCGATGTTACTTGATTTGACTTTCTGCGCCTAGCTGAAAGGCGTTAAAGAAAAGCGCAGGAGACAACCCATGTTTTTACCTACAGCAATTTTTTTGTTTTATTGAGTCTTAGTTGTTTACTACTGTAGCAACCTCTCCTTATCGTTTTTGTGCCAAGTAAAGTTTCTATGTCAAAGTTGATGTTATATTTGGGATTCGTTGGGAAACAGCATTGCTGTCTGTCATTAATCTGGGTACATCTCGTAGAAAATTCTTAAATCTGCCAATTTACGAGCGTGATCCTAGATATGTACGCAACTTTCATTAGTTTTGAGTTTTTCCATTTGAGCAAGTCTGGTGCCATTTATAAATTGGCTTTACGGACTGTTCTGTTTTTGACGATTCTGCCTTTATTTCGCATTGCCATTTTGCTGTGTTGATTTATTTCTTTGATCCATTAATGTCCAGTAGCATTATGCAATGTCCAGAAGTGAAAAGAATGATTGTGTCACTGAATGTGTGAATTATTAATGATGCACTAACTCTAATGAGTTTGCTTGAAGTTTGGTGTGAAGGAAGTTTTCAAGGTCAAGAGAGGAGAATGAGATACTAAGATCAAGAGATGAAAGTCAAGTGGGGATGCCCTGGTTCATCCCTGCATTTTAAGAAGACTCTTTCTCTTGGGATGCCCAAGGCATCCCCTTCATCGACAACATCATCGTGTCTCCGAAACTATATTTTTATTCAAACACATCTCGTGTTCTTTACTTGAAGCGCTGTTGTTTTCGTTTTTGTTTTTGTTTGAATAAGATGGATCCTAGCATTCACTTGGGGAGAGACACGTCATACATAACATGTGTCCTTAGGCTTTACCTATAATGTTCAGGCGAAGTTTCTTCTTCGTAATGTTATATGTTGGAATTGGAAAAATGCTACATGTAGTAATTCTAAAAATGTCTTGGATAATGTATACTTTGGCAATTGTTGTGCTCATGTTTAAGCTCTTGCATCATATGTTTTGCACCCATTAATGAAGAAATACATAGAGCTTGCTAAAATTTGATTTGCATATTTGGTTTCTCTAAGGTCTAGATAATATTCAGTATTGAGTTTTGAACAACAAGGAAGACAGAGTCTTATAATGTTTACAATATGTCTTTTATGTGAGTCTTGCTGCACTTGTTCATCCTTGAGTTTGCTTCAAATAACCTTGCTAGCCTAAACCTTGTATCGAGAGGGAATACTTCTCATGCATCCAAAATCCTTGAGCCAACCACTATGCCATTTGTGTCCACCATACCTACCTACTACATGGTATTTACCGCCATTCCAAAGTAAATTGCTTGAGTGCTACCTTTAAAATTCCATCATTCACCTTTGCAATATATAGCTCATGGGACAAAATAGCCTTAAAACTATCGTAGTATTGAATATGTACTTATGCACTTTTTTTATTTATTGTTGTGCGCATAAACCATGTTTCGGGGAACGCCATCAACCTTGTTGAATATCATGTAGCTAAGCAAGTCCTGCTTGTCCGCTGTCTATCATTTTAGTGGTTGGCGCAAAATTGTTAGAGAAGAACATTGCCGCTAAAAGCCATGAATCATGGTAGTTTCAGTTTGGACATATATCCTCAACCTCATATGAGAACACTAATTGCATGCTTATGCATTAAAGAGGAGTCCATTATCTGTTGTCCATGCGTCCCAGATGATGTCTATGAGAATCAAAAGTAGAAATCCGAAATGCAGCATTCTCCTTAGACCTTTGTACAAAGTGCATGGAGGTTCCCTTTGTGACACTTGGTTGAAACATGGCATGCAAAGATCCGTAGTCCAAGTTAAGTAGGACGAGGCGCGGCTAGTATACTATGCGTGAGGCTTGCAACTTGTAAGATATAATTTACATAACTCATATGTTTACACTACCGTTGACAAAATTGTTTCATGTTTTTCAAAATAAAAGCTCTAGCACAAACACAGTAATCGATGCTTTCCTCAAGGACCATTCTTTTACTTTTATTATTGAGTCACTTACCTATATCTCCTTCCACCTTAAGAAGCAAACACTTGTGAACTGCATTGATTCTACATACTTGCATATTGCACTTGTTATATTACTTTATGTTGACAATATCCATGAGATATACATGTTACAAGTTGAAAGCACCATGAAACTTAATCTTCCTATGTGTTGCTTCAACACTTTACTTTATTTATTGCTTTATGAGTTAACTTTATGCAAGACTTATTGATGCTTGTCTTGAAGTACTATTCATGAAAGTCTTTTATATGATTCAGTTGTTTACTCATGTCATCACCATTGCTTTGATCGCTGCATTCATTACATATGTTTACAAATAGTATGATCAAGATTATGATGGCATGTCATCGAAATTATCTTTGTTATCGCTTTACCGCCTAGACGGCAGAACTAAGCTTGGGGATGGATACGTCTCCAACGTATCGATAATTTCTTATGTTCCATGCTACTTTATTGATGATACCTACATGTTTTATGCACATTATATGTCATATTTATGCATTTTCTGAACTAACCTATTAACAAGATGCCGAAGAGCGCGTTTGCTGTTTTTGGTTTCAGAATCCAGTAAAGAAATATTCTCCAATGACTAACTACTGTGGTCCTATTTTTGCACTAATTTTTGAAGACTCAAGACTAAGGGGGGCACAGGTGGCTGCACCAGGAGGCGCGCTGCCCCCGTCCGCGCGACCTGCCCCCGGGGCCTCGTGTGGCCCCGCTGGCTGCTACCGCTAAACCACCCATCCCGGTCGGTCGATACAAAATCATGGAGGTCGTGGACGTGCCAATCCCATCTCTGGATTTAGAGATCCCTCCTGCACTGCCCGAGAGGGGATTCATCTCCAGGACTCTTCATCGCCATGATCGCCTCCGGAGTGATGAGTGATAGTTCACCCTGACCATGGGTCCATAGCAGCAGCTAGATGGTCGCTTCTTCCTGTGTAGTCATTTTGTGAGCTGCCAACATGATCAAGATCATCTATATGTACTCTATATGTTGTGTTTGTCGGGATCCATGGATAGAGAGTACAGATTATGGTGATTATCAATCTATTGTTCATGTGTTGTTTATGATCTTGCATGCTCTCCGTTATTAGTAGAGGCTCTCCAAGTTTTTACTCTTAACTCCAAGAGGAGTAATTATGCCTGATAGTGGGTTCATGCTTCTACTATACTGGACAATGCAAAAAGTTCTAATGTGGATGTGGTTGCCACTAGGGATAAACATTGATGCTAGTGTCTAAGGATGTAGTTATTGATTACATTACTTACTAATACTTAATGCAATGTCCTCTGTTTTGCAACTTAATACCTGAGGGGGTTCGGATGATAACCTAGGTGGACTTTTATAGATGATGCTGGATGGCGGTCTATGTTCTTTGTCAATGCCAATTAAATCTCACATATTTACCATGTCATGTATATGCATTGTTATGCCTTTCTCTATTTGTCAATGCCCGACCGTAATTTGTTCACCCAACATGCTTTTATCTGATGAGACCACTAGTGAACTGACCCCGGTCCTATTCTTTCCATAGCACACAATCTACTTGTTTTATTGCTTGCAAACATCTTCCACTCGACATGTTTAATCCTTTGTTAAAGAAGCCGTGAGAGATGTCTCACCG